>JAOEHQ010007276.1:0-17331 GCA_025447715.1 Asclepias incarnata
TCCCCACATAAATCTATACAAATATACATACAAATGCACAACAAATCAATCCCCATAGACAGCTTCACTCTCCTCTATACACTTGCAGCCTCAACCTATTTGCATAACCTTCCTCTTCTTCGTCATCTTCATGCCCATAATTCCAAACTCGGGTTTACGTCGAATGTGTATATAATGTCCTCTCTGTAACATGGCTACTCCAATGCTGGGTGTTTATGTGATGCATCCAACCTGATCGATGAAATGCCTGATAGAAGTATTGTCACTTGGAATACAATGATAACGGGTTTCTCGAGATCAGGGAATGTGGACAAGGCAAGATCGTTGTTTGATGAAATGCCGTTGAAGAATGTTGGTTCTCGGTCTGCTAGCGTACGTTAATAATAGTGGTGATCGGAGAAAAGGGCTGGGATTGTTTCGTAAGATGGTGGTGGATGAAAAGATAAAACCCGATGTATTTACTTTGTGGCCCTGCATAAGCTTTTTCTTCACATTGTTCCACATCTAATTTTTCTGCACCAACCTCGTCATGCTTAATGAGTGACACGGTGGTTCCATGCTGCAATTCCCATCACTTAGAATCAAAAATGGTGTTACCATCACTAAGGATATCGAAAATTTATCTGAACTCTGAACCTCTTGAATTGGGGTAATATACAAGTAGTTAAGTTTTCCTTTCATTACGTACATTACAAATTTATCCTATTTTCCATCCATTTATCTATCTACAAATTAAATACATTTTATTCGGTTATAAACAATTATTCAAATTCATATATACCTTGTAGAAACAACAAGTAAATACGAATATTTTGTACCGGCTTCATGTTGGTTGGGAGTACTCAAACTGCACTAACACAAATTAAGTTATTGATATCAAATAAATGCAAACAATATTATTATTATTATTATTATTATATATTATAACTATACGAAATGAACATATCTATACATATAACCATTAGCTTATTCTCACACAAATTCAAATTACAATACTCAAATTCAAACAAAACTTAAAACAACTATTAAAAATACAAACACTGTGTAGCATAGAGTACATATATAGTTTTTTATTTTTTTTGAACAGTATCATCGATCCTCCGCAAAGGCAGGAACAAATGCTTGATTACACAAGCTTTGCAATGATGGGAAAACATAGTTTTTCTAATTGATTTAATGTCTTTTCATATATACGTGCCAACATCTTCAAGCTCATTTCCATCAAGACAATCGCTTGCATCCGCTATCGCATTTTCCAGTTTTTTCATATCTTCTTTATGAAGCTTTGCCTTATTAGTTTTTCCAATCGTCTTGATTTTGATTCTGATGTTGTCAATGTATTCCTCCAATGCACTACGTGCAAACGCAGCTTTCTTGTATTCCTCGTCCTCAAGTTTGTACTTGATGGCATCTTTCAACATCTTGTCGATCGATCTCTTCCTTTGAAAGCCTTTGCTTGTCGCTGTTAATCCTGATCGATCTTCTTTTTTAAACCTGTGCTAATATCCTCACCAGTGCACTTCAGAATACCGTTACCATCGATTTCGTTTATTTTTGCTTTACCTTTTGGTGCAGGTGGGAGTGGAACCTCGAAATATCCCAACCAATTATTATCTTTAGCAATAGCTCTTTCACCTTGGTAAACATTGAAATCCATAGTTTTCTGGTTATCCTCAATTGAAATGAAATTTTTATTCTTCTTCGCTGGTATTGGGGTGTTTCTTGGAATTACAACTGATAACATGCCACCACGAACATTTACACCTAGTGACAAAGGAACTATATCCAGTAACACCAGGTCCTTCACTTTCTGACTTTTTTCGCCACTTAACTTTGCAGCAAGAACCGAGGCACCATACGCAACCGCCTCATCAGCATGAATCTTTTTAGAAAGCTCTTTTCCATCGAAGAATTCTTGCAACAATTGTTGTACTTTGGGTATCCTAGTTGACCCGCCGACGAGCACCACCTCATCGATATATTTCTTGGACAGTTTTGCATCATTTAAACAACTCTCCACTGTCGTTATGCACTTGGTAAAGAAGTCTGCATTAAGATTTTCAAACTTTGCACGGCTAATTCTCGTATAGAAATCAATACCTTGATGCAAACCATCAATTTCTATAGTAGTTTCAGTAGATGAAGAGAGAACTCGTTTTGCCTTTTCACAAGCTACCCTCAACCGTCCTAGTGCTTTTAAGTTCCCGCTTACTTCCGTCTTGTGCTTTTTATTGAACTGCTCGACAAAGTGATCCAACATTATGTTATCAAAGTCTTGACCACCTAAGTGGGTGTCACCGCCTACAGCCTTCACTTGTAACTTACCTTTTTGATCGATGGCGACAATTGAGACATCAAATGTACCACCACCTAAATCAAATATGAGCACATTTGTTTCGCGATTTAGATCGCTTCTCATGTCAAGCCCATACGCAATTGCTGCCGAAGTAGGCTCGTTAATTATTTGAAGAACATTGAGTCCGGCAACATGCCCGGCATCTTTTGTAGCTTGGCGTTGAGAATCATCAAAATAAGCTGGCACGGTGATGACTGCATCTTTCACAATTTTACCAAGGTATTGCTCTGCAATGTCTTTGAGTTTCCTAAGAACCATGGATGAAATTTCTTCTGCAGCAAATTCCTTGTCTTCACCTTTGTAGGAAACTAAAATTTTCGGAATATCATTAGCCCCTTTGATGACTCGGAAAGGCCACAACTTGATGTCTTGTTGAACTTTTGCATCATCGAATCTCCTTCCAATCAATCTTTTTGCATCTAAAAACAAATCAAGGCGTTGGAATTATTTTTAAGTATATATGTAGTTATCAATCAATCAATAATGAATACAAAATTCATTGATACTCTATTAATTAAAAAAGAAGGTAAAATTAATCCGGATATTATTTTGAAATGCGAAATAAAATAGATACTATCCAAAAAATTGACTTCTAGCTAGTTACCCTTCTTATCATGCGATGCGTAGTCACCAAATGACAATTAATATCTTGTAGAAGGTGAAAGGACCAAATACATACCAAAAACGGTATACGTGGGGTTCACAGCGACTTGGTTCTTTGCGGCTTCACCAGTTAGAATTCCACCATTAGTGAATGAAACACAAGAAGGCATGGTCCTATTACCCTGATCATTAGGTATGATTTCAACTTGGTTATGTTGCCAAACACCCACACATGAATATGTTGTTCCAAGGTCGATACCAATCGCTGGTCCAATACCACCTTCTTCTCCGGCCATAATGCTGCTATCAACTGAAAACTGCAATAATTAAGAGACGCATATGTACGTATTCGTTTCAAACTTTAAATTCAATTTGACCAAGACACGGTAAATTATAAGCTTAATTTGCACACAATTATTTACAATCTTTAGTTTTCACAGTTGCTAATTATGATATCAAGTGCATGTACGTCAGAATAAATTTATAACTCAAAATGTAGATACGAGGAAAGTTTTACCCGCGCTCGGCTGCACGTTTGTAATTCCGTGTCTTTTACGAAGCAAAAAAGCCCAAGTGTCTAAAATATATGGAGGTAAATAAAGTTTAATATATAGTACTAAAGAATGCAGATTTGATGACATTTATCACTCCGAAAAATGTCAAGTTTTTTGGGGCTCGGAATTATATTTAACGAAATTCATATGATTGATGTAAAACGGGTTTCGTCGAAAACTCCACTGATTTTAGTCATTCAGGGTTGTTTAATTGACGTTTTCCTAATATTACATGTTTATTGTTATGTTTTTAGGATTCATTTTTAAATCATATTAGAGCTCTAGAATAACATATTTACTTATTGTTTTGGAATTATCTCTGTTGGTGCATGCGTGTAACCGTACCGTCGTTATGCAATTCAGGACAACAGACTGTTGGGCAGGAAAGAACTTAGAACCAACGGACATAAGTATGTTCGCTGGCCACGAACTTAGTTAGCTAGGTTCGCCAGGGCCCAAGCCCACGAACATGTCTAGTGTGTGTTTTATGTTTAGGGTTTCGATTGATGGAAAAAGAGTAACAGCTACAGTTACTCAACCTGCACAAGAGAGTCTTAAGCTAGGCTTGTGTGTTAAACTGGCTCATCTAGGATCAACGTTATCTATTATTTATTGTGTCGTCTCTTTAATTTCTAATCCATTATTATTATTGAGATGTATAACCATATGAATTGTAATCTGTGATGACTAATGAATAAAGGATTATTTATTTCCCATTCTTGTTTGTTTAATGTTCATATGTTTGTGTTATATTCGTTAATCTCAAAACCCTAGACTTGATACGGATCTCTTTACTTTATAAACATAGGACTTATGTTTCATTTCTTTTATAGTTTATTCGTTGATAAAAATCTACTTTTAATCATAAATCCGAAAAGGATTTTACACTCGTTTTCGTTATGTGTCATTTTTTCGTGCAAGGAAAATGTGGAGAAATCATAAACAATAGTTTGAAATCTACACTTATAACTATGAACATATTTTTTAGGCTTTTGAGTTTGGTTGTGAAACTTGCTATAAATTTTAATACTTGTTCTTATTTATAAATATACATTATTTATGCATATTTATAATTGCAAACAAATATACAAAATTTACGTCTTTTTGAAAGAAAAAGAAATAAACATTTGTTGTATTGGGTTTCTAGAACTTTGTTAAAAAATATACTTTGCTAATTAGAAGATCATTTGTCGAAGATGCATGATGATTCACCCGTAGTATATGGACAATATATTTGTGACTTCTGAATCACAACATTTGTTAATTAAAAGGTTTAAAATGTGAAATTTGGAATGAATAAGGATTATATGTACAAACAGATAAAGGTTAAGCAAGGGATAAAATTAATGAGAAATGGTAAACATAGCCCCATAATATGTTACTACATGCATAAATGATTTGTATATTAAATATAATCCCCTCATATATTTACGGATTGTTATCATTCGGATATGATAATTGATGATAACTGAAATTCCTATGTCTAGTAAATATACGATAGGCGTATTTGCTATTATAGACATACTATAGGGTTTCCCACTAGGTGATTGGAACTTGAGGGACTAATGTTGCACATGTTAAACACTAAGGTTAAAGTGTAAATACTCCTAAGCATATGATGAGTATTAACCTAATTTTTAACCTAATTTTCTCATTATTAGAAAACACATACTTGTGCCTCCCTCTCTTTTGGCTCTAACTCCTAGCCAAGATAACAATCCCATTAAACTACAATCACCTTAATTTGAGAACCCGTCCAATGGCCTCAATGATTAATGCCATCTCAGGATCCTCTGGATCATCGGGTATGTTATTTAATCTTTATTATCATATTTTCATTTTGTTATTATTTATATATACGAATCATTATTATTTATTCCAACAATTATACTAGATTTTATTAGTCATAATACATATGAATAAATCAAATGAATAATGTTAAATATTTTATATTGTTTAAACATTTATTAAATAATATGTGCTTTCTTTTAATTAAACTTTAAAAATGATAAGTCTTACGCATGAAATATACATTGTTATAGACTCTATAATGATAATGATTTTATTTGTATAATATTTATGTTTTATTTTTTCATGAAAAGTTAAAAAGAATTTATCGCTTTTATTTGAAAGACAAAATTTATTCTGATAAAAAAAATTTTTAAAGAAAAATGATATATTTATATATATTAAAAACCAAACTTTGCATGTGAGGGCAAAGTACTATTCACAAATAGTACAAGCCTTTAAGTACAAGGTACAACACCTTTAAACTTTTATCTTTTGTCTTTTTCTACAGTACAACATCTCAAACACAAGGTATAACACCTTTATACTTTTATCTTTTGTCTTTTTTTACCGCTTTTTTTCTTTTTCTTATTAATTTGTAACTTTATATCTTTTTAACATTATGTTTCGATTATTTTCCTCCGTTTTCTTATGAGTAATTTTCATCGTTGTTACATCTTACGTTCATGTGACATTTATAGGAAAACACTATATTTCATCAGGTTTCATTTCTTTTCTTTTTCAATGTCATTCTTTTTCGTTTTGTAAAAATAAGGTTATGTATCATTGTTATGTCTTACGTTTGTGTAACATTAATAGCAAAGTACTATATTATATCACCATCGTTAGAGTGTCATAACTTTATATCAATTGTAGTTTTCTAAAAATAGACCTATATTGATATTACATATAACAAAACTTAAAATTTGCTACCTAAACGTGAAATCTACTTACGCGATGTTCATTATTTGCTAATATGTCAACACCCATCGCGAAACACGGATACAAAATCTAGTAGCATTTAAAAAACCAATGTAACGGTCCGTATTTTCATTTTCATATATACGGGGGATATATGGAGGTGCATGTATAGCATTAAATTAAATAATAACTAGTAATAAATACATACTTAGGCCGGTCACTATGTGGCCGTCGTGGCCATTCATCCTTCTCGTCGTCCCTTTTTACCTTAGGCACCGGCCCGTCATCGTCATCCCCCGTCTTTTTTACAAAATGGCAAAACGAGTTGTGTGGGCCATGCTTTAGTGTATGTGAGTGTGTATTAATTATTATTTTTATTGGGGTTGAGACGATGAAGGGGGTATGATAGGGAGGGGTAGTTCTTGGGTATGTCTTGGAGAGAGAAAGCTGATGTGACAATCAAGACGAGGAGATGACAAATTCAGGATAAGAAGATGCCTTAATATTGTGTTAGGTTTTAAGATGTACCTACCCTACCATGTGATCACGATAACTTAAAAATTAATTAAGTAATCAACCAATCCGAAATAAACTCCACAAATCACTATCCATCTCTATCTCTATCTCTTTCTCTTCCCCATATATATTCCCAACAACAAGAACCTTACCATCTAGTCGGTTCTCTCTTCTTCCACTATTTATTCGCCATCCCCTCCATTATATATAATGATAACAATGATCATGTTTATACTCAATATCTCATGGAGCAACGTACAACCTATGATAATGATCTTGATGAAGAACATACCAAATATCATATATGAAGATGTGGTAAGATGCATATCATCATAGATGTTTCTTTATTGCAATATATATTTTCTTCTTTTAAAAAAAACTAATACTTCTCTCACAAAACAATTGTTTTGTTTTGTTTTTGTTTTTTTAAATTTTTTAAAGATGCAAAAGAAATGAAAGCAAATGGGTAAAATATTTATAGAATTTATATCAAAAATGATTCTATAAATATTTATATCAAGGATTTTTCTAAGATATGCCCTAGGGGAACTTGTTAAAATTATTAAATGAACTTAAAATTACCTTTTAAATGTATAAGATCATGTTATAATAATAGAAAGTTTTAATTTATTTAATTTGTATTAATTGTGTTTTTAGATTTTATAAGGAAATTATAACTTCAATTAATTCTAGTTATCATGTGCCTTTGGGGTACACAATAGAAAAACCCTTATATCAAAAGCAAATTATAGACTTTTATTTGCATTTTGATAAAACTAGATGGATTAAAATTAAAATATTTACACGCAACACAGCCCAGATGACCTTTTACTATCACTATATAAACTTACTTTTTCACACTACAAACAATTAACCCTAATATCCAAAAACCGCCGCATTTGTAAGTTTTCTTTTCTTTTCCCCTTTTTACTTTACCTTTATTTCAATTTTGTTATTCTCATATATAGATAATGTTATTAAATATTTTTTTTTTTTGGTATAAATTTATTTTCTAAAAACTCTATGAATTCTTCTACAAATATATATAAACAGACAGATAATGAAAGATTTTTTTTTAATCAATCAATCACTAATAACCTCATTTTTATGATTTAATAATATATTTTACAATAAATTTTACTTGATATTGTTGATCTATTTCAAGATATCTCTTGTGAATACTCTGATCTAATTATCTATTTGTTATTGCGGTTATGTATTTTGAGAAATAGGATTTAATGTTATTTCTTAGGAGACTTGCATTAATTAACAGAAAGCTGCGTTTGTTCTTTGCTATTTTAAGAAATAGGATTTAATGTTTTGAGAAATAGGAGTCAACTGTTTGTGATTTTAATTTTATCATATTATGTTGTTTGTTTTCTGCGATGGAACATATTTGAACAGAAAGCTGCGTTTGTTCTTTGCTAATAAACCATAGTTTTTATGATGTTATTTTGGATCTAGTCATCTTAATGTTATCGTGGTTATGTATTTTGAGAAATAGGGTTTAATGTTATTTCTTAGTTCACATTTTAGTTTTCTAATTACACACTTAACCCCCTCAAGTCTTTATAATAGTGATTCGGTTTCAAATATCAACAATACTTACTTAGAGAACACATGCACGTCTTTATACTACTTAAATAACACACATTTTAATCCACTTATTTACTACATAATAACACACATTAAACACAATAATTATCTCCATCAGTTATAAAGCTACTTAACGGAAGACCAACTTTGATTGACAGTCAAAGTCAACAAAATGAACTAAAAATTTCGGGATGTTACAAAAAATATTAATCTTTTTGGGGACCCAGGAAAGAACATACATGTTTTGCTGAAATCGGAAGCACTTCAAGTCCTTGACTGCTTTAACAGACATAGTGTTGTGATTAGCACCTGTAAACCCATTGTCTTCGGTATGAGTCAATCTAGCGCCAACAAGAAGCTGGAAAAGATTCTTCCATTTCTTTCGTTTTACTTGGCACCCTGTACCAGCACCATTTCCCGGTGAAAGTTCCCGCGTCATTATCAAACCGCTCCCCAACTTTACATTCTTAACTTTTTTGAGTTTAAATAGCAGAGGGAATCTATCTTTTAAAATATCATCGCCAATCCATTTCTGTAACCAAAAACGGATACCATTCCCATTGCCACAAATCGGCTTCAAAACGTCGGCAAAATGGATCCGTAACCTCGGGAAAAGGATTGGCTCTGAGGGCTGGGCACGAGGGTCCTAGTCCCGAACTCATCGGTTGTCGGCGGACTGCTCGAGTTGCTATCACTTTAAATAATACTTTAGGAGGACGTACATGTTGTATACGAGACAACTCTTTGTACTTTATCTAACGGATACACAGACGCGAATATAGAGTATGACGTAAAACATGTAAATACAAAAAAAGTCAAGCCTGTCATCTATAATACCTATTAAAGAGGGAACCCACCCCCCAAATTCTCAAATAAGCCTACTGAAATACTAAAAATACCCCTAAACATTTAGTCATCATTCTCCATGCATATATAGTCTAATTTATTTACAACTTCATTTTTTATAGATAATTTATATATTATAGTTTTTATCAATGAAAATCTTCTAGTAAGTTATAATCATAACTTTTTATATCAATTACTTTTACATCAATAACGTATGCTACACGCTGCCGACACCATCACCGATCGCCGCTGTCGCCACCCTTCGTTGCCACCACCACCACCACCGCTACCACTGCCGTCGCTACCACCATCACCGCCACCCATCGCCACCGTCACCACCACGCCGCCGCCGCATTGCGCGGGTACCATGCTAGTATACTCATATATATGAGGTACATTGCATGCATAATGCATCCAACAACGGTATACGGAGTGTTTAATAATGTACATTAGTTAATTTAAATCAAATTAAGGTCATTATACTTTATTACAGCAAGTAAAGTATTTGGTAGGTAAATAGTAAATACGAGTATCTTTGAAACATCACCCTCTCCTACTAGAGAATCTTGGGATGACATCATAAAAGCTGATGTGGCGCAAGGAAAGCTATGCCACATCGGATTTATGATGTCATGGCTGATGAAATTAATGTGTATTTTTTGGTGTTTTAAGTGTGTGGGGGGAAAGCTTATTTAAAAAGCCATTGTTATTAGTATTATTATTCCTGGCTTCTTTGAGAAGCCTTGTGTCACATTAAAAAAAAAAAAAAAAGTTTATTTCCTTTCCATTAGATTCAAATCCCATAGACTCTCTCTTAAATCTGATCTGCTGCTTCATTTTGCTAATCATGGAAGTGAAAATCAAGCCTTGTGTTGTTGCTGGTGATTAATCATGGAAAGTGAAAATCAAGGTATGTTTAATCAATCTATATCTCTTTTCTTGATTTTAGAAGGTTTATTCTCTCTCCATTTTTTATTTTCATATTCAAATCTCATCTTTTTCTCCCCCAAATCTGAAAAAAATTTCTCTCCGAAGTCATGAGATTAAAATATCCATGGATTCATTTTATTCTTTTGTTATTGTTTCTCTTCAATATATATCTTTCACTGGGTTGTAATCAAATGAAAACTAGAAAAATGTTGAAAACCAAGGGACAAATCTCAGCCACACATTTCCTTCTACTTCTTTTTTCTCTTTTTATTTTTTTTACCTTGTTTTTTTCATTTTTAATATTTTTTTAAAATAAAAACTCACTAAATTTTTTTTTTTTTTCCGCATGATGATAAGGTAAGGGCGTTGCCCTCAAGGGTATTAAGGGGTAGCTAGTGCGGTGATAGGTCATAGGGGATGATAGGTCATAGGGGGTGATCGGTGATGGGGTGATCTACGTGACGGGCTCCGCCCGAAAATTAAAAAGTCGTCAAAAGTATATCGGATGACCTCGTCAAAAGAACACCCATATAATTTTTATAATTTATCGATATACGGGTTTTGAAATAAAAGATTTTAAATGAATCAGATGAAATTAGTAATTTATAGAAGAAAGAGAAAAAGGGGAAAAATGTGTGGCTGAGAATTGTCCCATGGTTTTCACCTTAATTATGGTTTGCAAATGAACATTTACCATCTTTCACCATATACATACATACACTTATTTGATATATGTAACAATAAGTAGTAAACACCCTGGCCTCTGGAGACAGAGGTCATGGGTTCGATCCTCATCCCATGCAAAGGTTGGAGGGCCTTTTCTACCATTTAGGTAGAAAAATGGAAGCAGCCTCTCTACATAGGTAGAGGTAAGGTCTGTCTACATCTTAATCTCCCCCATACACCGTCGAGGTATTGGGGCTCAAAACCCGCAGAAGGCGGCACCGAGCAGTTTCTTTCTTTCTTTAACAATAAGTAGTGATTTTTTTAATCAAGTTTTGTTTGGGTTTTTTTCATATCAACAGCTCAAGTATGCAAATAATTTCGATATATATATATATATTTATGGATGTATATGTATATACATTTGTATATTTATTGTTTTATGGTTTTAATCAATGATTAATTATATATTGTTGATTAATATGCTTTAAAATTATTATTTTTTTGTATACAGGGGCTTAACCCGTTTCGGACTTCTTCATGGGATCCTAAAGTAAACTCTTAAAAGGTATGATTTTGGTTTAGTTTTATAATTCATACAACCTATTTGTATCTCGATTAAATTCACATTATTCTATTTTTCTATTTTTCCTGTTACAAAAGCGGTAGAAGCTTGGAAACCTACAGCAAGTAATTTTTGATATTGAGAGAAGTTTTATATTTTTGTGATGCTATGTATGTCAAGTTTCATCTATCAGAAATATTCGGGCAGGTCTCGAGGTTATATTTTATATCTGAAGTACTGAAATAATAAAAAACGAGCTAAATGGGATGATTAATTGGTTAAATGACCTGTTGGTCATCAGGAATGCATTTTCATCCTTACACCTTGAATCATTGCATTTAAATAGTTTGATTATTGCAGTAGCAATGTAGTTTTCGTAATCATACAAAATGCAGTTATAGTTTTTATGAAAAAAGAAGAAAGAAATTAAGAGTACACTCGGTGTTGCAGAAATGCGTTTTGTAAAGTTTACATGACTCCTCTTGACTTTCTCAAATACTATATTATTTCTAAATATGTGATGATCACTAAGTACGGTAACTTGGTGTGTTTAAAGTATAAAATTCCTTTAGAATAGACTATTTTTGATCTTATTTTTTTATATAACCCACCACTTTGTACTAACATTTCTTTTGTTTTTTTAATGTCTTTTTAGGTATGTAGCTGACTTTGGTTCTCAATTTATATGCTGATCGATTGGTTATATGAGATATGCTACAATTCTGTATGTTATGTTTCATTCAATACAAATGTTAGTGTTTTCGATTATAATTAGGGTATGTTTCTTGCATTAATGTGTTTCAAATAGCAAGTCTAATGCATTCCATATATAGTGTTAATTTGAGTTATATGAAAACATGTCCCGCGGATATTTTAGTTATATTATAGAGAAGTAATCTATTATGTTTATTTACTTTTCCATACAAGATTACCAAATAACTTGAAGGAAAAGTACACATTTGATAAAATGATGCATAAAAGATAGCTTAACAATGAACTGACTTAATGTGCCTTATCTAGGCTTGGTGCAACTTTTCCAAAAATATGGTTGGAAACTTAAATGAAGAGATGCATGATTGGAAAAATTGCGAATAATTAAGTAGCCAAATTAATTAATGATATCTTAAACTGAAGCCCATTGGTTTTACACTTTATGATAAGATTTACACATTCATAGCTTATGTATCAGATTATTACTGTTAAAAATTCATCAAGACATGACCGTGCATTGATGGGTCATTTTTATTGGTTACTCATATGTTCAAGAAAAGAAATACAATTTGACTTTGAGAAACTGGTGCAGGTATGATGGACCTCAAAAAGGCTACAGGTGACCTTGAGAAAGCCCAAGAATATCTCAGAAAGTTGTTGCCATGCGCGTTGTTGCAAACACATTTGGTTATGAAAAGAAATCATATGCTTCTTTGGCTCTTTGCTTTGTATATATTTATCTAATGGATTGTAGTCCAGTTATTTGGTTGTTTAGATGTCTCTTTTGCCACCTCTAACGATTGATTATATTAAATCATCATTTAAGATGATCAAGGAACTCCAGTGGACTAGGAAGAGGCAATGATTTCAAAGTATTGTTATTAGTTGCATTATAATTTTGGTTTGACAATAACTTATTTGCTCATTTTTTCCCCCTACTATTGCGCATACAGCTTTAAGTAGTATATTTTATTTAATCGAACTGATTTCAGTCGTTAGCCCGTGTTTGCACACGGGTTTAATGGCTAGTTTGTACGCAATATAACTTTGAATTTGAATTCATTATCAAACTGTTCGGGGACCATGCGTATATACATGCCACCATATGTACAATTGCTATGGACCATGTGTTGCGTATAAGGGGAGGATGTCATGATACACCAAACCACGCCAACCACCAATAGCATGTTGTCAAACTGTTCAGGGACCATGCGTATATACATGCCACCGTATGTACAATTGTTATGGACCACGCGTTGCGTATAAGCAGAGCCGACATTATTGTTATTAAAAACTAGGCGATTTGCCTAAGGCCCCCAAACAGTTAAGGCCCCCAATTTTAATGCTAATAGTCTAGAAATATTAGTGGGCTTTTTTTATAGCTAGTTTTGGACTTAAAAAGCAAATTATTAAAACTAGAATCGCTTCCCCTTGTGAACATGAACAGCCGCTACCTCATTACTCTCCTAGAAATCTAAACTACTCCATCACTCTCCTAAAAAATCGAAAAGTCTCCATTGTGATTATAGTTATGGAGTTCAAATTAATAAAAGATAAATTGATTATCCATCCTTCTCAATTTTCATCTTACTTTTTTGCTCTCTTTACTCTCTTGGTCTCTCATCTCTTGCAAATGCATATATTGTTTATATAGTTATGTTAACTATTACTGTCAATGTTGTTACAGTCAAAAAAAGCTTTTTTTAAACTAAAACTCATAAGAAATTACTTACGCTCTTCAATTTCACAAAAAAATTTAAATGGGTTAGCTATTTTGTTCATTGTAAATGATTTATGTTATGAAATTGAGTATGAAGATTTGATTAATTAAAGCATTTGCTTCTTAAAAAGCTCGAAAAATAAACTTTATATAAATATTTTAAACTTATTTTACACATACAAAAAGGTGGATACAATTTTATTTTTAGCTTAGCCATTTTTAAGTTTTTTTTGTTTATTTTTGTCGTTCCAAGCCCGGATAAAAGAGTAGGCTTTTTGTTAGCAATTTAAAAAAAAAATATTTAAGCAAAGGCCCCTAAAATTCAGTTTTGTTTAGAGCCTCCAAAAAGGTTGAGCCGGTTCTGCGTATAAGGGGGAGGATGTCATGATACACCAAAGTACCAAACCACGTCAACCACAAATAGCATGTTGCCAAGTTATTTCAACCCATCAAACCAAAACCTCACCATTTTTTTTATAAGCTGTCATGATACACAAACCCACACCATCATTTAGAGTAAATTATTAAGGCATTCAAGGCATTCAGGGTCAAATGTGTGCATGGTTAAATGTGTGTATGGTTACATTCGGTTTGTGAAACGTACCAAACTCACCCAAACCGAGTCCAAATCACAAATGAAAAAATGGTGTTCAATTTCGGTTTCATTCAAACCACAATCAAACAGAGTCTCACTCCCTCCCCTAAGATATTAAACATACCAACCAACTACCATAATATTTTTTTATAAATATCTAAATTGTTTTCCTTGGTTTAATAACTATCCAAATTTCACTTCTCTATATATCTCCTTATCATCTCATAATCTTCTATTTCCAAACGGATTTGCTCCCATACATATATGTATCTCTCTCTCTCTCTCTCTTTATATATATATACTTCTTCCACACACACGAAAAACAAGTTACCACATACATGCATTATTTACTTATACAGTCTGTTGTATCACTTGTACAGTATTGTAAATTAATCAAAAACTATGGTACAAATACCAGTTCACATTTTCTATAGGTATTTAGTAGGTGAAACAAGAGACAACATAATATTTAGTTAAACTGTTAAAAAAATATTCAGTTGAACTTTAATTTATAAATTGTAACAGTTAGACTTTAATTATTTTATTTGTATTAATGTATTCATTAAAATAAACAATATGTTAACACTATGCAAATCAAACCAAAAATTTTAATTATCAATGTTAATATGCCACTTCCATTACCAACTCTGATTAAATTTCATTTTTTTAAAATCAACTTTACTTTATAATCTGATCCACTATTTTTATTCCTTCCAAGGCAAAAAGGTTTAGCGATCTTAACAACAAACACGTGTTTATACCATTTAAATTTGATACATCTGGATTTCTCGCACCTGAAGCCGTCGAGCTACTTGGTAGGATCCAACGGGTTATGCATAGTAATGTTATGATGCCAAGATTTATGAATGTAGTTTTTAAATGTCTTAGCTTTGCCGTACAAAAAGGTTCAGCGACGTAGCTTGTTGCCTGTTTGCCTTCTAAAAAAATGGTAAATTGATGGGAACCCCTTAGGCCCATGTACCTTTTTGGTACCCACATAACCCCCTAGCAAGGATAGTGTCAAGGTAATTCAACCAAATTCTTTCTCCATTGCCTTTGGCAAGGATCGAACCCAGGTCCCAAAGGACGAAGACGCGCAGAACTGATGGCTTGATGACCACTTGATCTATGAACAAGTGGTTTCTACTTCTATGTAAAATGTGATTTACTTTTAATATATTAAAAAGCAAAATGGAAGGCATGGGAAGAAAATCTTAAAAATAATTGAGTTTGAGTGGACCACTTCAAAAGTTTAATTTGAAGGACGGTGACGCGAACTCTGATTAATTATATATATATATTTTAATCAAATCATTAGGAAGTTTTCAAGTGTAGGATATTTGGTGGAATGATTTTACCGGGACATGAATTATGCGGTCTGTGCATGTCGATATCAATTTAGTACCAGGGATCGGAGTGTTCTCTCCTATCTATACTTTTTACCAAATCATTAGGAAGTTTGTTGATCATGTCTTGAACCAAATCCAATTCATGAGAGGACCTAAGAGGTCTATATATGCAACTTCCATTGCCAACTCTATTTAATTAAAACTTTTTTAATCAACCTTAATTTATAATTTGATTTCTATAATCAAACTGCTACACTTACAGCATGGAATATCAATATTAACATAATAGATGTTTAATTTAACATTTCAAGTTCAAAAAAATATAACTGTATTGAAGAATCTACTATTCGTATATTTCTAAAATCTTAAACAATGTAAACAAATAAATAAAGTGCTTTTATGGATCGAATATTTTGAATTATAAGACATGGAGCAATAACATAAATTAGAACAATGTTACGATATAAAGATAAAAACATAGCATAAATATTAGAATTAGCTATTATTTCAAATTATCACCATGCGCTCCTGCATGATCAATTATCATCCATAGGCTCACACCAATGACCACGTCTCTTCTCCTTATAGATTATGCTCGTGTTATAGACACGAAATAGAAGTAGAACAAAAAAGTTAAAAGATGAACAAACATTATAAGTCTTTAACTTTTTATTTTTTATTTTACAAGAAAAAAAGATGTATGTATTTAGAATGACAAGTTTCTTAAATGATTTTATCTTTACTGTTTGTTTATATTTAAATACTAGATTTATGCCCGTGTCAAATACACAGATTATTTATGACATTCTCAAGATAAGATAAATTGTTAAATATGTAAATTTAAATGTAAAAAATATAGGTAAAATCAAATTAAAAGAATATAACTCTATAACATTGAACACATATATTGTATTTCATTTTTTTGTAATAGTTTTTTATAGACAATACTTTTTTATATTTTTTGATCTGACATTTGTTGCTTATCATCGCCTTAAGATACTTTTCGATTTAATTCGAGATACCGCAACGAACAATTCTTCGTACTTAAAAACTGGGTGTTGTAACTACAAACCAACTTTTGATAAAGATAGTTAATAACAATTTACATGAGCATTGTACCTTTATTTCTTATTCAAAACAATGTATTAATTTGCTGGGATAAAATAAATTCTTAAACTCAAAATTTAAAAACTAAATATATTGATCGAAAAGCAATATTTGAGATTCATGATCGAATTAAAATATTGAGTTTGAGATACAAATAAATGAAAATCGATATTAATTAGTGAATTATTAGTAATAAAATTAAAACAAAAGAATTATTAATTTAAAAATTTTAGAATAATGTATAAATCGTCGCTGACTTTTGCTAATCATATTAATATTGGGTCTAAGATAGAAGTTATTTAGTAAAATCAAGGATTTTGATTGGTTAAAGTAGGTCTTATTACATAGGTAGATACAAAACATTTTAAAAAATTAGTATTTCATAATGAAATTCATATGGATTAGCTAAGTCTTATTACATATTAAATGACTATATGTTAAAGTATTATATATTTAAAGGATTGTAAACATTGTTATATCATTATTTATTTAACTTACTTATTAGATTTTA
>JAOEHQ010007287.1:0-17323 GCA_025447715.1 Asclepias incarnata
TTGAGAACGAGGCCAGAACGAGGAGATGGTAATATTGGTTTTCTGAGAACGAGCAGAAAAAGGTTTGAGAACGAGCATAACAACAGCCGTTGGGACCGGCCTTATTATTCAATTATAAAAATCCTCTTGAACGTTAAAATATAAAAATAAAATTTTTTTGTTAAATAAAAATATATTCCATTATTTATATGGAGACAAATAGATCCAAGTCATACGTGGGAAACAGTAACAGACATGCTTTTTTCTTTCTGGATATTAACACCGGACTCGAGACAAACTTAATGAATTCCAATTAATAATACCATTTCAAGTCCGATTTCTTCCCAAAAAATATAATAATAAAAAAAGGATGTATAGTTTACTGGAATAACTGTCCCATTTTTGCTGACACTTCCACCATACACTCTTTTCTTTCCTTTCTCTGTTCTGTCACCATTATCGAGTTCCAAAACACATAACACTATACTCTTTACTCTGTGTGTATGTGAGAGAGAAGAATATAGACGTTACAACGTCATTGTTTTACAACTTACATTTGTGTTGTGTTGTGTTGTGTGTGTGTGTTTTGAGAGTGAAAGATTTCTTGGTGAGATTTTGGGTGTAAAATGACAAGTGGGTTTCTTTTGTTGGTTCTTGCTACTTCACTACTTCTTGGTATGTTACTATTATTATTATGTCCTACATTCTTTATTCATTCATAATATTATATATATATATATATATATATATATTATGTTTTGTATGTGTTGGAAGTGGCTATTGTTGTTTAATGTTGATGGTTTTTGGGTTGGTATAATGTCAATGTGATGTTTATTATGCGTTATGTTGAAAATGAGCTATTACATGGTATGTCGGTTAGATAGGTTTTTTTTTGCCTTTTTTACTACTTTTTAATACAGATATGTGATACGCGGCTGACATGTATGGTTTTTTACCTACTACTCTCATCTGTCCTTTTCCCGCTTGGCCGGAGGTCCTTATGGAAGCAGTCTCTCTACCTTCGGTAGACAGTATGTGAATGTCAAATTGTCAATGCTGATAACCAATCCTGACATGAGCGGGACGGAGAGATGTAGACACTAGACAGTCTTATCCCTCTTCATATTTTGGGTGATATAATGAGTTGTACTAATAAAGATCCATTTTTTTGTGTGTGTGTGTGTTATTTTTATTGAGTTTTTTAGAGTTAATGTTGAAATGAGGTTTGTAGTTAATTAACTTAAAACATCAAAGTGGTTTCATTTCTTGGTTCATATCTCTTTGTGTGTTCATTATTAAGAATCCTAGATTGGTCAAATATTGTGAAAGAGTAAAGGGGGGTGTTTGGATATGTGGTTAAACAATTTATAGGGTGTATTTGAGAATATTTGATTACTTGAGATTAATGTTAAGTATCTAAATATCCTTAAACTTAAAGCAAAGCATAGTTATAATCTTTATTCGGGTGTCAGGATGTGTGTTTATACTGATTATTGTCATATGAAGTTGCGATAATAGGCTGTTTGGCTAAGCTTACTTTATTCAAAAAAGTGCTTACTAAGTTAGTAACCTTAAATAGCTCATGAGAAGCTTTTTCAAAAGTGCTTATTATGCTCACGAGGCATTTTCAAATAAGCCAAAGTGCTTATTAACATTGATAAGCTCTTTTATAGAAGTTGGGATGAGTGTTTGGGTGTACAAATCCTAACTTTGATTATATAGGGTTGACATAGGCCAGATTAGGTATAGTTTCAAGTTTCAAGAAAACAGATAAAATTGTAAAGTTACCTGGGTATCCCTAGCTTTACGATACGGGTTGATTGATCTGAATTTTGATGTTGCAACAGACGATAGTCATTTTGAAAATGTATGTCCAGACACCGCCCTTATATACTTATAGTCTTTGTATCTCCTCGAGTCAATATAGGAGTAGTTTCAAGAAAGCACATCATTTAGACAAAATGTAAAACTAATTAGCATCTCAAACATATTTTTGATTTTTTGTATGAATGAGCTATACTGAATCTTGTCAAGTTGTTTTGTTTTTAAAGGAATCTGCAATGGAAGCATAGTTGGAATTTGCTATGGAAGAAATGCAGATGACCTCCCAACCCCAGATAAGGCAGTAGATCTCATTAAAAATCAAAACATCAATTACGTTCGAATATATGATTCCAACATCCAAGTACTTAAAGCCTTTGCAAACACCGGAATTGAGCTTATGATAGGAATCCCAAATTCTGACCTTTTACCATTTTCTCAGTTCCAATCAAACGCCGACACCTGGTTAAAAAACAGCATCCTTCCATACTACCCTGCCACCAAAATCACATACATAACCGTCGGTGCAGAAGTCACTGAAGCTGCTGACAATGCCTCATTCATGGTCGTTCCTGCCATGACAAACGTCTATAATGCCCTTAGAAAAGCGGGTTTGCACCGAAAAATTAAAGTCTCAACAACCCACTCTTTAGGGGTTTTGTCCCGTTCATACCCTCCTTCTGCTGGTGCTTTTAACAGTAAGCATGCGGGTTTCTTGAAACCATTACTTGAGTTTCTTGCTGAAAAGCACTCACCTTTTTTGGTCAACCTGTACCCGTATTATGCGTATCGAGATTCATCAAACAATGTTTCCTTAGATTATGCCCTTTTTGAGTCTTCATCTGAAGTCATTGATCCAAACACGGGTTTGCTGTATATGAACATGTTCGATGCACAGATCGACTCAATTTACTTTGCCCTCTCAGGCCTAAACTTTAAACCATTAAAGTCATGGTCACAGAGACGGGCTGGCCTTCAAAAGGCTCTGCTAAAGAAACTGCTGCAACACCTGAAAACGCCCAAACTTACAACACCAATTTGATCCGCCATGTCATTAACAACACGGGCACCCCGCTAAGCCCGGGGAAGAGCTTGATGTTTATATCTTTTCGTTGTTCAATGAGAACCGAAAGCCCGGTTTGGACTCTGAAAGAAACTGGGGTTTGTATTATCCGGATCAAACGAGTGTTTATAATGTCGATTTTACGGGAAAGGGTACGGTGGATGTGAATACCGGGGGAAACTTGACTACCTTAAATGGGACTTCTTGGTGTATTGCTTCACCTAATGCTACAGAGGCAGATTTAAGGAATGGGTTAGATTGGGCTTGTAGTTCTGGAAATGTGGATTGTTCACCGATTCAGCCAAGTCAACCATGTTTTCAACCCGATAGTATAGCGTCGCATGCGTCTTATGCTTTTAATAGTTATTATCAGCAAAATGGAGCTACTGATATTGCTTGTAGCTTTGGAGGGACGGGCATCAAAACATACCAGAATCCAAGTAAGCTTCCCAAGGATTGTTATGTTTTGTATTATGCGCATACATTGAAATAATTCCCACATTTGTAGAGGTTGGGTAATGGGTCAAAATGGAGTGTGAATCAAAATGTCTACGTTTTCAGTATTGGGTATAATGGTTCAGGCTGGGTTGTGTTGACCCACATAGTGGTCCTTTTCTTGCATATAACATTGTTACTAAAACTGGATTATTTAACTATCAATTCTGTAATTTTTCAAATAAATCTGTTTTAGGAGGCGGTAAGCATAACACACACCAGGAGTCACTTTCGATTCGAACTATTCAAAATTTACAAAGTTTTTAAAGCGACCCATTTAACCTTTAAGTGATCAAATATAAATCGAAGCAACCCATTTCTAGGTGAACAGGTTAAATATGCCTCTTCTACACTTTTTTTTTTTCTTCTACACATTTGACTAGTTGAATTAGGCCATTTGCTATAATCTGGGTATAAAAATACCTTTGGGTGGTTCAAAGGGTCCGTTTAAAAAAAGGGTTCGATTTGTATCATGAAAAATGATCGAACTTAAGGCCCTATCGGTAAGTTATATGATAAGTGTCAGATGGTCAATAGGGGCAAACCTGTGGTCTGCTGGGTAGGCATTCACTTATTATGAACTATTATTAGTACAACTTTTCCCGATATTCATTTTTCTTGGTCCTCATCATGGTGTCTACTGTTCATGAATTGTATCGTTAATGTTATTCTTTCGTTGCACAGGTTATGACAATTGCTTGTACATGACAGCTGGGTAAGTACAATCGCCAAATGCCAAACTCTGATATTTTTATGTAACTTTTATTCGGCATGTTCATGTGTTTTTATGCTAAATTCTGCTAGAAACATTTGACAGGAGCAAGAAAGCTGCTGCAAGTAATGTAACAACAAACGCAACTTCTTCGGGACAAAGAGAGATTTTACTTTGGGGTCCTTATTCTTGTGTACTTGTAATCGTTTTTGCAATGATCCAATCTCTTTGAACCATTCCACGCCTTGTCTAAAGAGATGGCGTTTCATTATGTATCGTGGATAGTTTGTAACCTCTTCCCTAGTTTTGTATCATAAGGGTAGTATGGTAGCCAATTGTTGAAAAAACATGTATGTATCATCAAAATATGAAAGCTGCATGTTTATGTCTTCTGGTAAATTCTATTAAGACTAGAGCCTTACATATTTGCTATAAGAGTAAGGTTAAAAGAGTAGTTTTTATTTATCAGAACATATAAAAGGGGGACTGTGAAATGTTACATCAAGTACGACATTTCACAAAATAAATCTTGTAAACTTCTTTTTTTTTCTTCGTAAGTTTAGCATTTAGTTATAAATTTTGTCTATACGTTTTCATTACTATGTTAAAAATTTATTTAAATTTTGCTATATGATGATTTCAGGATAACACGTTAGAAAAATCAAAATAGTAAGCAGGAAATCCACAGCCAAAGACGTCCCATGACATTTTCGAGCTGTTGAGAAGGGAACACGATCAATATATAGAACGTAGCTGACTCCGGCTGGGAGGGCATATCGTTTACTAGTGAAAGATAAATGACTAGGTGGTACCAAATTTACTCGTATTATTTAATAAACGGAAGAAAAAAAACTCAACCTGAACGGGACCGATCGTCCAGTGCAACAAAGGGTCCATTTTCTCATCTCTACACAATCATACTACATTCAAGCGTTTGTCTATAACCGATTGACGAAACACTTTTCTACACAACTTTTGAAAGGACAGGTGTCAAAAATAGAAGTTCGTAGGAAAGTGTAAATTTTTCGTTTTTATGCAAATGTAAATTTTTCGTTTTTATGCAAATAACTAATCTGAGATTTTGGGAGAAAAGATAATAATAAAAACATACACAAACAAAGATATGTTGATTATAGCATTTGAAAATATCCACCAAAACAACTCAAGAAACTAAACAAGTATCACACTTAATCATCAGGGCAACACCACCAAAAGTTTGATCAATCTTCATATACTCTTGTCACACCTTAATTAATCATTGTATCATTTTCCTGCAAGCATTTCGATTTTTCATTGGTTAGTTGAATACCATAAATTAAACTTTTGCTCTAAACATAAAAGTTTGTTTTCAAGTACCGAGAGGACAGGAAAGACCCGGTTTGCCCATTTGAAAACTTTCTTATAAGAAATTAATGCATTAAATAGGATCACACAAATTCACTATATCTTCATCTTAAAAGGATTAACTTTTGAACAAAGTGACCAAAGTTACATTAAGAATACACTTTGTGAACAGCTTTCATGAGTTCACCTATGTGACCCGTTCCTTTTTGTTAATCACTTATCTGATCCTTCAGAAATTTGAAGGTAAAATTGTAAACCAAAAACTGTCACCATAGTTGATCATGTTGAGTGCCAATGATAACAGAAGTGCAAAAAGCAATTATCATACTGGGCACTTTTTATCCAAAACACCCGACTCTTGAACAGGGTAGTATTTCACAATACTAACGGTATTTATAAGCCTTAAATATTAACCTGTAAACTGGAATAGAGCATACCAAAGCAAATCAAAAACCCTGATCAAGAAGATAGTCACCAAGCCTTTCAACAATCATGTTACATTGGCTTGGAGTCATTGGCTCATCATAGATGCCAATGATAATAGCCATTCCAGTCTTCTTCACGGTAACACCTCCGGGCCCCTGTTACATAATACAAGGATTAAAATGTGGCAAATAGATTCACTAATCACAACCAGAGCAACCAATTATCTATCATAAATAGCTGTAACTGTAAACCTAAGTTTAAGCAATGAAACAAGGCGAAGTAATAGTGACAGTTATAAAACAGTTTTTATGAAATTAGATGTGAACAATTTTCAAGTCTAGAGGTGGCAAAATGAACGGGCCAGACCGTTGCATAACTATTCAAATGGGTAACCTTTTGGTACAACTCAAAACAAATTTGCTTTTTGTCTAATATTTGAAGCATTTTTATATATATTTAGTTTCTCAAATATGATTATGATTACAAAGATTATATCAAAAAGTGTTGACCAACTTTCTTTTACTCAAAATTTCAAAAGATGACCTAAATCGACCCATTCATAAGTAGCAGAGTCAAAATTGCCACGTCCCTTCAACACGCATACAGCTAAACAGAGAACAAAAGACAACTCTGCATACTCAAAAAAACAAAACAAAACGTCTCGGATTGTTGCACATATGGATCGGTTCCAACTGATGTTTGGATGATGAATACGAACTACATGATAATTGATAACACAACGAAAAAGCAAAAAATGATTTAGAATCTGATACACATCTAAAAAGTACAACTGACTTTACAAACTTTAGCTTTTTTCGTTATACTCATTGTTCTAATAAAATAAGTAAATGCTACAATACCGCTCATCCTTGAAAAAAGTAAAGCAGATTTTCAATACCCCAAAGACAATCGTCATTTGTTAACAAAAAAGACTATTATAAGGGCAATGGAGTGTTTGGGATTGCGTTCGCAAAACGGCATTTTGAAATGGCACATCTCAAACTGCATTTTTTGTCAGGTGGTTTGCCAAACCTTATCTTATGATTATTTGTGGTTTGCAAATTCGATAATCATATAATCTCCTCAAAAGACAAAAATTAAAAAATTAACGCAGACACCCTCTAAGGAAAGTTGATTACTTTATAAAATACCAACACTTGATTAGATGTAAAAGTATAAAAGTAAAGATAATTATCAGAGCAGGAAGAACGTAAAGTTCAACAAGAACCTTTTTGCCACGAATAACAGCTCCAGCCTCGCCTTGAATCACCATATACTTGGTGCCACCAAGGTGTAAGCCAGTTGGGGCGAGTGATCCAGGCTCATTGAAGTCATTAATGATAGCAGTTATTTCCTCTGGCTTCACCTGTCCCATCAGTCAAAACGATATAGAAGTTAGTTCAACCAAGAGGATAAGTGTTAGAAAACAGCCTAAAAACATCGCTTATTTAATAGTCGATCTAAAAAACTGTTTATAGATAATTTGCTTGATTTGATTACCATTCATACTCACACATACACAACAGTAACATATTTTTTTTCAACCTTGCTTGTATCTAAACCTATATATATATAGGGATTAGTTCTTGTAAAGCAATTTAATGTACGATGAATAAGCGGTTGTGCATCCGTATGCATCACTTTTATAGAAAATTTGATTTGATGCACATCTGTCACGTTCGGCCCTCTCATTCTTCCCCATCTGTTTTACAATAACCAACTTCCATATGTATAAAAAATACAGCTTGAACAAAATGTATACACTTTCAAAACAGTAAAAGCACATTATATTCACAGATATAGATTGAAAAATCATTAAATTCACATTCATCCATACAACTAACACGATGAAAAATCGATAAGACATTTATAAAAAATCATCTAATAAAAAAAAATCATAGATGCACAATTCCACGCTTTCGTACGGTATGAAATTATGTATCTTTGATTTTTGTGTATTTCTAAATAAGCACATCTGTTTTTCGACACATATTTGAGATGTATGCACCTAAATCTAGTGATTTTGTCGACTATATATATATAAATGTATATATGTATATGTGTGTGTCAATATAATGCGATTTTAGGGTTCTTTAAAATGTGACTATTAAATTTATGAGTGAGACATCATGCAATAAAACTTTATAATAAATAAAAATAAAAAAATTAAATTAAATAGATATAGATCGGAATCCAGATCAAGGGGAATGTGATGGATACGAGCAGATCGGATCCAACGGTTAAAATACAAGTAAAAAATTCAGTAAAAAGGTAAAAAAAAAAAAAAACCTGAGGGAAATTGGAAGACTGAGCCCAAACAGAGCCGTCATGACCGAGGATAGCGGCGGCAGAGAGATGGTTGCCTTCGATCTCGCACATCAAGTGGTCATCTACGTATGCTTGCCACGACATCCTCCTTCTTTTTCTATTTTATTTTATTTTATTGTTTCTCACCAAATAATATATATATATATATATTGTGTGAGTGTGTGTGTGTGTGATGTTGAACGCGAGTTGAGAATGGGGGGAGGAGAGATAAATAGCGTGGAAACAACGAAAATGTGGTGGTGTGTGCGTGGAACAATGATGTGGTGTGCACTTATTGGGATTTCTTTTAATAAGATCTGCTTATTATGCCCACCACTTTGTGTCAATTCTCATCTTTGCCCCTCAATCTTTCCCTATATACATTTCCAAACTTTCCTTATGGAAAAACTATTACCCCTCTTTTTTTAACTAGAGAAGTTATGGACAAAGCAAGGAAATGAGAGTCCACTAGTTCTAGATAGCATTCATGAAATAACAACACGAGGATCAACCAGGAGTAAGTTAGGCCAGCCCTTCGAAAATGGAAATAAACAAAGCAGTAGGTTCAGACTAAATACTTATTGAGGCAATGGTGGTGTCTAGGTGACGTGGGGGTAATATCACATGTGATTTTTATGACGTGCCCTATTTCGGAATGAAGCCTTAGCCTTCGTCCCCATAAAGAGTTCTTGGCTTAAAGCCGTGTCTTCCTAACGACACATGCTACTATAAAAGAATTTGCAAACCTTCGTTCCAAACATGTATGAAGCCTAGTTTTCGTCATACTGTCAGATTGTGAAAATTGTCCCGTAGATTCAGTTAAACCCATGATCTCTCTCAGCATACTCCCCTCCGATAAACAAAGGAAATAGGTAGTTTTATCATCAGGTCAAGCAAGATCATGGAAAGGTTTCCCACGATCTCCGACCTTCTCCCAAAGGCACGTACAAGGTATGATTTACTCATCTTCTATAAATAGAGAGTCAATTGAACATGTTTGATTCATTCAATCTCAAACTATCATGTAACCTTCTACACTTACAATCATACCACACATATTTATTCTCAGGTTGGAGGTAAGGACAACTCCCTACCCCCACTCTAACGTGAGTGTTTCCTATTTCTTAATTGCAAGTTCAATCACTTGGAATCATCCCTTTTCACCATTAACGATGATCACCTTCGGAGTCTTCAACTCTTCACCGAGGTGTAAAATATTGTACAAATAGCTTTAATATAAAATGTGGATTTCAAAATCAATTAATGTTATATGATGTACAATTTAACTAGACCCAAAAAGAAAACCAAAAATCACATTTAATAGTATTATTGATTACAACCAATTGATTATAAATCAACTGGTACCACCATTATTCCATTAGGTTCTTCATGCGAAGCTTTTGAGCGAGGGTTCGAATCTTGCAAGCCTCATACACAAGAGATTTATGGTAAATAAGTGTTTCATCGACGCAGTAGCAATACGGATTGTGGGATTCCCTGCCATTTTTTAAGTATTATTGTTTGATGTGAGATTTAATAAAACATAAATGTTATATGATTTTACAATTTATCTAAACCCATGAAAAAAAAATCCGCATTCGATTACTTTAATTTTTTTTCTTTCATTTTAAATACTTATCCTAATTAAACAACAAAAATAATCTAATTAATAATGTATGGGTCGTATCATAAAATCACTTCACAAGTTTATATTGAAACTTGATTGATTGATACCAAAAGCTCCATCAAATAATTTGACAATGAAACGGACTGTTTAGTGTGAAATGACTACCTATAACTTTCTCAAAAAAGTTTAAAAAATCACAAACGAGCGACTTGTATGCAATCAAACATGAGTTACTTTCACTCAAACTTCGAGTCATATGACCTAATCATAAAGACGCTATAAAAAAAAACTTTACCCTGGCTAGTGTATTCAACATTGTTATCAGTCCAATTTGATTCATGGAGTATATCATTTTTGGGTGATTTTTAGTATTTGTAGTTGTCGAAAGTTTTTTCTTTAAGAAAAATGCCGCCTAAAGAGTATTTTAGTGTTAAAATTACGAGATATATCGTGTTTGTATTAATACTAGCATATTACCCGCATAATGCAGCGGGATTAAATATTTTTTTGGCGGTGTTCAATGATTTTTATAGTTGTTCGTTGCAGCCTTGTAAAAGGGGTTTAATAGTGTAGAAAATAACGTGATACATCCTTTTATAAATAAAACAATGTTCCGATAAATTACAAAATTGTATTAATAAATGAATTCGTTAACAAAAAAATTAAATTATGAATAATTTATATTGTATTTTATGTATATTAATCATTAGAAAATGTTTATTATTAAAAAGTATAAAATATAAGTTGAAAAATTTTATTTTATAATTTAGAAGAGATAGATATTAAAGCAATAAATCTAGCATCAATTACATCAATTTTCCATTAGAAGAGTTGTTTAACACATTTCTTTTTAAATCTTCAACCATTTTGACCGTTACCCAACCCACCCATTTTGTCACCACTATAATTACAATTTACAAGTGAAGTTGCAAAACCTTAAAAGTTAAAACATAATCAAGTGGTGGAAAATTTCGATTTAAAAAGAACAAATAATGTTATCAACATAGAAACACCAGAAGAGAGCCACAATGTATGCCAAAAATCAAGAAAAAAGTTATTGAACTTATGTAGTCGATGCAATATCATATAACGAGGAATTGGAGATAAAAACTCCGGAAACAACATATTGGATTTGTTTATATACTCATATGAAGACTATAAATAAAAAAAAACTACTACATATTCTTTGAAGGTTGAAGAAAGAAAAGTGTTATGGCATATGGGGTAAATGATGTTGGATAACGAGGAGGTGTTTACATGCCTTGATCAATAAGATAATCGCCCAACCTCTCCACAACCATGTTGCATTGTCCAGGAGCTACGGGCTCATCATAGATTCCCATCACCATGGCTTGACCAGTTTTCTTGATGCATATTCCTCCAGCTCCCTGTCATACCAAACCAGATACAATATTAGTAACCATAAACATCTGCTCATTGTCATAATATGATAGAACATTTGCCGAGTGTTAAATACTACTTGTATACAGTATGAGTGCCTGACATGTATAACTTGCATGTCTTGAACTAACATCGGGCAATTTAGTTTTGGGTTTGACCAATTTACTTATAAATGGGTCGGTTTAGGTTAAAATTTTATCTTTAACATATTAGAAAACTATCTAAAGGAACAAAACTGACTAATATGCATAAACCTTCTAACCATTTGATTCACAAAAATTATATATTATATTATTATAAATTATTAATTTTTTATAGAAAGACAAGTATACCCGCGCATCCACAAGAATCTACGATTTTTCCACTATGGGACTAGAAATCACACACTCAGCACGCATACTGCTAGGCCTGGACACATTGGTCAAAATTACATGTTATTAAAGTGATATAATAACTCTAATCATATTTGATACGCTAATTGTTAATAAAATAAACAAAATTATGGACGAAAAGTATTTGAACTAAACCCGGCCCTACCCCATTTCAACATAAATATTGTTTTAACCCATTACCCAGCCCACCAAATCACCAATTTGTCACCTCTAGTACATGTACTGAATGTGATTCGTATCTGGACATTTTGAAAATGCCAAATTGAGGTTGCAGCATATAGTCAAACATATATGTCAGACTGTCAAAGTGCATTATTAGTAGTCCCTGCACAAACTTTGACTAGCAATAATCTACAATATGTTTTTAAGTATAAATTTTCACAATAAAGGAAGAAATAAAGGAACACTGGACATAGGTAAAGAGTCACATGGAATAAATAAAACATTAGCACATGAATAAAAGTCACCTCGAATAAGTTTATAAAAACTCATGTATGTGAGCCTCCACAATGTACAAAATAATATGGAGAGAGATGTCATATAGTAGAGGTATTAATTTAACAAATTCGACACACCATATAAAAATGGGTCGATGCAAGTTATGCTGTATCTTTGGGAGGTCAAAAGGCTTGACAGTCACACAAAATGTATATTGAAGGCAAAACCTTGAATTATTATTGAAATAGCAACATACATCGTGACTGTAATCATATCTGGCACACTAAGCATTGATAAATTGTCTAAAATTTTTGAACAAAAACTGATTCAGATTATCCAGACCCGACCCATTTTAACATTTACCAAAAATTATCAATCAGTCCGTTACCAAACCTGATCGACCCACCAGTTTAGCCACCTCTATGAAATAGTTATAGTCTTATAGATGTTGTGTAGATGCTTTGGGTAGGAATGGCGGCATGTCTAATGTGTGTGTATGTTTAAAGAGTTGAATATAATTCTGATATCTCGTTAGATCAACGGAGAAAACTCTATGTAAAGCTTACGAAAGAAGTAAATATCACCTTCTTTCCACGGATGACAGCTCCAGGCTCCCCTTGGATTACCATGTACTTTGCACCTGCGAGGAATAAACCCGTGGGAGCAAGGGTGCCTGCTTCATTGAACTCATTAATGATGGCTTTCATCTCCTCGGGCTTAAACTGCAAAATGAAAAATGGGATATACGAAAGTAAGCACCAAAATAAGTGAATTTGATAACCATCCTAGAATAGCCAAAATATGGTATTAAACATGTAGATTTAAGGTCAAATTTGATTAATACATAAAACAGGAAACTATGTTAGTGAGATGAATACAATAGCAAAATATGTAAAGTTAGATACATTTCTACTGTATTTCGCTATCATATGCATCCTGACAAACTTCCTATTTTGTGTCCTATATTTTCAAAAGCATTCTATGTACCCTGTGACCTATTCATCGTGTCCCGTTTTTTGTTTAACGACGTGCAACCATATATGATCTGACGTCATCTACCAAGTGATCATAAGAGGTTGCACGTCATCAATTTACATGTTATAGGAGGTGTGATAAAACTTTTAATATGTTCAATACATACAATAGTTAAGTTCTAAATTAAGTTATTCTAGATGTAAACCAAATCAATTACTATTTCATGGTGTCACAATATTATATCACAATTATCTGAACCGGGGTAACCTTTTTACCTAAAATAAAAATAAAAATATTATATCTCAATTTCATAAGCAAAATGTCATTACATTGTCAAATTTACAAATCCATGATAAAACAATGACGTAAAGAAATTAAACAAACATATCACGTTGACCCACTACGCATATGTTTAAATAACAACTTGCTTTTTCATTTGTCTCGTTTTATTTTACATAAAACGATCTTTTAATACGACTAAAACAAACATATGAAAAAGTATGTAAACAAAAAACTAATGATTGACCTGAGGAAACTTAGCGCTTTGAGCCCAAACGGTACCATCGTGGCCAAGAATTGCAGCAGAGGTGAGATGCTGGCTGCTGCCCTCAATCTCACACATCAAATGTTCATCTACGTAAGTTTGCCAAGACATTATTGATAGTCAAATGTATGATTGTATGTATGTATTTGTGTTTTTGATTAAAGATTGACAGATTTAAAAAAGGGTTGATAAATGAGGTGTTAAATAAATAAATAAAAGAAAAGATATGAAGAGGGAGCGGTCTTTTCTCTGTTCATCATTTCATTCATCCATTCAATTAACGACATTTTCGTACACATTCTTTGCACGACTTGACAACCTTCAATAAATAAATTATTATCATTATTATTCTAGGCCATGCAAATCAACGGTTGTTTTGATGTTATTAATATCAATTTTATTAACAATGGCCTTAACATGTACCACCACCATTTGGTGTAGTGGCAAGATACTCCCTCGTCATTAAGTTGACCAAGGTTCCCTCCCCACTCTCACCAATGGTTGGTGGTACTGCGTAATGGAGGCAGGCAATGACGAATGACCAACGGTCTAGTCTGGGCGCAATCGGGTTTTACCGTAGTGGGCCTTCGAATGGCAGGTTTTCTTTGAAACTGAAGATGGAGGGCTTGGACAACCCAACTTAGCTAGTACAAACGGGTAAGGGTATGGTCTTTTCGCCATTGGGGCTTCCCCAGGGTGACCGGGCAATATTGGTTGGCCAATAAAAAAAACACGTAAAAGAATTAATTTTACATATAAATATATATGTTCAAATAAATAAACAACTATTTTCTGCTACGATTAAGTATTGTATACTGTATATCTGAGTTAAAAATTTATCTTCTTCGGATGACCTTACATGGAAAACTTGTTGGGATGAATCACCACAAGTATCCAACGGTCTTTCAGCTACAACAGAGGTATAAATTAAAATAGTGGAAGATAAGATGCATGGAATCAATCAGGTATACAACATTCGCATATTGAAACATGTAACTCATTACTCAATAAAGGAGTTCCCTGGCATAAAACTCTTCCTTGCGTTGTGATTATTAATAAATAAAAGAAGAAGAAAAAATAAACTGAGCTCACTAATCACAATGATATCACACATTTTTTGTTCACTTTTGATTTGGGGGAAACCTACCCGGCCTGTGTAACACATATGATGAATCAAAAATATTTCTAAGCCAATGTTCCACCATCCAGCAATAATCTGCATTTTGAGTTGCTGTAAAGTCAACAACGAAGCGAAGCTGATAAATTTCAATTACAAGCATTGTGTAATAGGGATACCTAATACCCAAGGTTAGCTGATGTCCCAAGAAATTATTGATCTTTTATTCTGTTGCTTACTCAAAAAGGCATTAAGAAATACATTTGAGGCCACCACAACTCCAACACCAGTAACCACTGAAGCAACTCTATGGACCCCAGAAGCCCTTTAGTGCGTGCATCTATGCTATCTGGCCCATAAACATCATCAGCAAATGAAAGAAATGATATATATATATAGGGGCTGAAAGCCATACTGTGAAGAAATCAACTACTATTCCTCTTGTGCAATGAGAAAGTTTCCTCAATCAGAAGGCAACAACGGTGGGGACATGACTGAGCCAAGAGAAACACAACCCGCAACACTATGACCTTTCACACAATTTTTATTTCTTTTATCAATCAAACATCCAAGCAGAGAGATACAAATTTGACAAGCATGATTAGAATAACTAGTAATTAAATAAAACATTCAAGCGTAACAAGCGATCCACAACATAACACGACCACCACCACTTGCGGTCCCTAGGTCCCACATGTGAAAGGGGTTACAAAGAGGAAACCAATCCTTTGAATCGGGCTATACCAAGACAGACCCGATCCTTTGGATAGACCCAGTTTACCAAAACATAAACATGACATTAAATAAAATATAATACATAATACATTTGAAGTAGGCATGTTGCCTTTAAATGTTTTAAAGACACATGCTAGAAAAGCCAATGCTATCCTTGTCATACTTCTTGTCAATCTCCTTAGAAAAACTCCACGGGTTCTGCGATCAATACAGTTTCGCATTCTTCCCTTCTCGATACGTCACGAATCTTATCGGAAGACATTTTGACAAAAAAGCTCATGGTCTGCTTGTCAAATTCTTTGGCAGGAGTAACCACTTTTGAACTAATCTTGCACTCAGTCAAAAAAGAATTGTACCATCTTTCACGGTCTTTTGGAGTAGCAAGATCCATGCCAGGAAGAGGTTGTATGCTCACGTACCAGGTTAATTCTTTTTTAGCATTTGGAGAAGTACGCCTAGCAATTCATACCCAAATCAATTCAATTGGGTTTTATTGGATAACTTATTTTGCTTATTGGGTATAATTGGGCTTTTAAAAATTTATAAGGACGGGTCTTAGTTATAACACTTAAAATCATCATTCACTTCTAACAGGTTCAAACGGGTAAAAGAGCGGGTCTAGAACAAGTTGAGCAACATATCAGAATGCTCAGAGAGTTAGAGTTTTAATATTATTAATCTTTAGATTCCAATTATTCTTCATTAACACGATTTTGCAAAAACAAGGTATCATATTATATACTTTTATAGTAGTATTATTATTATTTAAAATAATCAGTTACCTGAATCAGGTTTTAGTTTAGTCATCTATCGATATTTATATTATGTGATCCTATTGTGTTTGATTTCTTCAATTTTAGGAAATTAAATGTTTAGTATTGATTACTTAGAAATTGGTATCTGATATTTCAATTTGTAATTTCTTATCCTTAATTTATTATATTAGAAATTGGTATCTGATATATAATTTAGAAATGGTGGAATCTGACTGTTTAAGATTGTTGCTAATAATAGTAAGAAAGAAAGAAAGAAATTGCTCAGTGCCGCCTTCCGCGGGTTTTGAGCCTCAATATCTCGACGGTGTATGGGGGAGGTTAACATGTAGGCATACCTTACCTCTACTTAAGTAGAAAGGCTGCTTCCAATTTTCTACCTAAATGGTAGAAAAGGCCTTCCAACCTTTGCATGGGATGAGGATCGAACATAATTAATAATAACATTAATATTAATACTAATGTAACATTCAATATGTATGTATGTATCCTATTTAGATGGATGATTATTAATGTAACATTGAATACATATATATACATACATATACAACAAGAGAAAAAAAAAACGGGTCAACCCGTACCCGTTTGACCCGCATTCTTGAAATGACCCGCTTGGACCCGCACCCATTTCGACCATTTACCCAAACCCGCCCGACCAACCCATTTTGCCAGGCCAAGTTGTGACTAACCGGGTTATAAAATGAATAAAACACATTTCATTTACAGTGTTGTAAATAACAGACTTAACGGCCGTTATGCCGTCATAACGGCGTTAAGTCTCAGGGAATTTAACCGGCCAGTCAATAACCGTCAAAAGCGGTCTTAATGGTCAAAAAGGGCCAATAAAGGTCAACAAAAAGTTTGACTTTTTTTTTTCTCGGCGACTCCACCTCCAGCGGAGAAGGTAAAAGAGTAGAGAGAAAGACGGAGGAGATAATTCAGTGGCGGATCCATGTGGAGAGCAGGGTATGCAAGTGCATACCCTATGAAAAATAAAATTAGTGTTAATTTTTTTTTAATATAGAATTAAATTTTTTTTACTAATAGTGCATATCCAAAAAAAAATGAGTGCATATCCTAAGTAGACATAACATACATTGTAGTGTTGGTGGTTGACTATTTGACTAAAAAACGCAATTTCAAAAATATTATTAAATTTTGCATACCCTGCTAT
>JAOEHQ010007298.1:0-28509 GCA_025447715.1 Asclepias incarnata
TTGAGTATAATTTTTATTGATTGAGAGACAAAGTCAAAGTAGAATCTAGTTTTCGAGAGGATTCAACTACGTTCTTTTATGAACATTGAATAAGCATGTATCATTTTTGTGCTAGTGTGAAAGAATATTGACTAAGGTAAATCCGTATGACTACATCACTATGTTGTCAAAACAAGATTTATTTAAGAAAATGATTTAAAGTTTTTATATCATTTTATAAATATTTTTTTTTTTTTTTTTTTTTTTTTGCTTAAAGTGTTGTGTGGTAAAAAATTTGTACCATGTGAGTTTTTTTTTTTTTTTATAAATCTTTAGAGGGTATTTTGGTCAATCACAAAAGAGTTGAACTTTGATGACTAAATCACAAAAACCAATATTTTTGTAAAGATCCATCAGTTCATGTGAAAATAAGTAAAATATTATATTCCAATGAAAGACTAGATTCATTGAACCTGGACAAAAAAAAAAAAAAATTCAAACATTTCTTACAAAGATTTGTACCCACAAATAAAAAAAATAAAAAATACTAAAGATGAAGGTCAATACCATATTTCATGTAATAATATATTGCAAAATAAATATCTAATGTTTTTTTAATATAATTTGTGTTACAGAGGGAATACTCCATTTTGTAGCCAAGAATGTAGGCAAGAACAGATTGAAAGTGATGAGGCAAAAGAAAGGAGAAGATGGAATGTTTCATCCAAGAAATCAACAAATGACACTACCAAGAAATCATCTACTACTGCTACTGCTACAACTGTTCAAACTGGAACCCTTGTTGCTTCCAACTAAGCCAATTTTATCAATCAAAATATTATGTGAAATTACATAATGGCCCTCCTCTCTGATATAAAAAATAATAAATGAAGAGAGGTTAGATTGTTGGAATGACTAAATTGGAAGTTTTTTTTTATAAAAAAGTTGGGTTTTTGTACAGAAGAGTTGGATTGGTGGGGTGTCAATGTATCATGATGACTCAAGATGGATTGGATAGTGATGACTGAGGACTAATCAAAAAGACAAAGATGCCCTTTTGATGAGACAAATTTTGCACTTTTTGGTGTAAATTGTATTTTATTTTACTATTTTTTATTTTATGTGATGTTTACTTTTTGTTTTTTTGGCTTATGTAACCTTTCTGTCCTTGGGTTTTTTTTACTTTGTAATAAAATACCCAATTTGACTTACATAAATAATTTTGATGTGTATGATTCAGTTAATAAATTGAGAAATGATATTCGTATCATACTTTTTTAATTAACTTATTATAATTATGCATTAAGTATTCGTATAGTATGTTATAAAATTAGTACAGTATAATAAATTAATTAAAAGAGATGTACCAATATCACCGTCCTAATAAATAAAGTGACTCAAAAAATCTTATGAGATTGCAACTTATAAGACCATAAGCTAATTAAGCTTAAACATATATTGGAATTCATGCAAAATAAAAAAAAAATTGCGCCTTAAAATTAGTCTTGTTTTATTTTCTTTTATGTATGAATAACTTGAACTATTTTGTGTAACACATCAAGAAAACTCTTGCTATTAAGGCCGTTCCATTCGACGTCGTCCCCTTGCGTCGTGTGACTCGTCCTCGACGACGTGGATGGCAGGGAACTTGTCCTGGCCGGTTTCATGAAAACTTGTCCATTTTTTGACGCATGAAGACGAGGTTTGCAAAAAAAAATTCTTTCTTTTTAGAGTAATATATATGTGTATGTGTGGGGTATATATCTGAGGATGTGGTGAGGATGAGATATGGATGTTGGGAGGAATTCTTAGGGTGTTCTTGGTGATGTGACGCTGATGTAATAGTGAAAATGAAGTGAAGATGTGTTATGGATGAGAATGACCTAACTACACCTTTCATATAACAACTTTAACATTTTATTGAAAGTACTCTAAATTGTATGTTTCTTTAAAATAACAGCGTATAAAAGTATCTACATGATATTAAAAATCCATAAAGTTTGTGTTAATTACAAAAGTGCCATTGTGAATCATGTAAAATGACAGTTTTTTGGTTCAAAACGACGGCTTATATGTGGGGGCTTTTTATCACAAACGATGGATGTATGAATAATTTGCAAATTGTGTTTATACTTTTATCTAGCATTGACCATCTCGCTTGAAAACCCGACCGATGAAAGAGTGCAACTGATCTAGTCTTTAGTACTTTTTTATTCATTTTTTGGGAACATGTACGGTCAGACTCAAACCTTGGTATACCAAACCTAACCCGAAACCTAGATGTGTGTGTGTGTGTTTTTTTTTTTTACCTTTTTTGATAATTTGCTTAGCTTTTTTTAATATATTTTTAAGAATATTCTTAAGATTAGTCTCCATATTTCACTATACAATAAAGTTTTTTATATAAAAATACAAAAATAAAAAATAAAAAATATATACAAACCTTATGCTTAAAAGAAAACAAAGATTGTGTGTGCAATTGATCCTTCAACAAGCTATTGGAGGTTTGATGTCAGAAGGACAAAGGTTGCACCTTTAAATATGTCAAAGAATACAATGTTCAATTTGAGAGAAGGTTATATCAATAATTTTGGATGTTTTTATTTTATTTTATTTTGGGTTCTAATTTTTTCTTTAATCTTTGTATTAACTTTTTTTTTTTTTTTTTGATTTTTGGGAGTAAACGTAAACACGCTATTATGATTGTGGTATTGCCTTTAAAAATGATTGTGGTCATGCTATATGTATGCACCTTAAAATGTATAAGCAGTTTATTATTTAGTTCATAACTTTAGGTTCAATGATTATACCTGTTTAATTTTTTGTTGCAGGCATGGTTTAGCATGGTTTATAGGAAAGTGTGGAAGCAGGTAAAAAAATGAAGTTAAACCTATAGGAAAGCGTGGAAGCGGGTAAAAAAAATGAAGTTAAACAAGTGAGTAAAATTGAAGAAAATAGAATTATAACTTTTTATGTATATTTCTTTGAATTTCCCGTGTAATATTTGGATTACCAATAGAAATGCTACAATTATATCATATAACTTAACGTTTCGATGTAAATTTAGTTTTTTATATGCCGCCGCAACGCGCGGCGGGTAAAATTACTAGTTTTCAATAGCAAAAGTTATACTCTATATTATTAATTATCATGTCATTGTTAAATCATTTTCTTTTCAAACCCCCATCTTCTTTTAATATATGGGGATAGTATCGGTACTGTACCAGTATTCAAGTTGGGTACTACCTCTCTCTCACACATCGAAAATTCAATATATACATTTAATAAACTTCAGGGGACAAATAAAAACTTTTATTTTTTTTTTACAAAATCCGCAGTACCGATCATTTCCATTTTATATATTATACCTCAATTAAAGGGCTCACATTCTCACAATTGCTTAAGGATATTAGGGTATCCATCCCCCACATAAGCACCTTCAATAGATTAACCCTCGATACTTATAACCCATCTTTAAATCCCTTATTAGAGATGCTCTAAGATAAGCCTTTGGATTATGGAATAGTAATAATGTCTTATTGTTTCATGTTAGTTTGTTTATTGGTTAAAAATGTAGAACAAAATTTTATAGTTTAATAATACATGTATATTGGCACGAGTTTTTTTCCCACCTTTTTTACAGTCCTCATAGTTAAAATCTCGGGAGCAATCTAGGATATGTAGTCTTGCTTACTTTTAAATTTGTAATTGATTTGTAACAGTAGACTTTGACTTCTAGCACTTTGCTAATGGTTTTTACTTTTTAATATAATTCTGTCTTAAAAAAAAAAAACTTTTACAAGTATATTGTATCAAATGAAACATTTACAAAACATTCCATGATCTGGGAGGTAAAAAAATTTTTGTTTCATAGATAGAAATATAGTTAAAAGAATAATTCTTTAGAAAACTGTATTCTTATACAAAATGGCAATGATTTAACTGTTGACCAGACACCTTTTACACAGATTATATTACTCCATCATAAATGACTTCAGAATTAAAATACTTTGAAATATGCAAAATGAATGGTCGACAAAATAGTTATGCTAAATCACATACATAATGTCCATGTATTCTCATCAAACACATTCGATTAACTCCATATTAGAGTGGAGAGAATGGGTATATCCCATCTCTCATCTCTCACATTTTTTTCTCTTCCACATCATCCATCTTTCCCCATCTTATTTTACACGGAATGATCATCTTTCCCCATCTCTTATTTCACGATTTTCTCTTATAAAAAATATCTCCAAACGTCCAAATGCAAAAAAAAATTACATTACTTTTGGCCCACATGCAAAAAGAACCAATCAAAAACACCAAACATTCACTTTACCCACCCACTTTAAATAAAATAACACTACCTTTTCACCTTAAGCAAGATGAAAATCGTGATGGCCTTCCCGATTCTCATCCCTCATTTTTCATCCTTTTCCATCTTGCACCAAGAGGGATGGTGTAAAAAATGGTACCACATGGTACCACATTCTCATCTTTTCCCACTCCCTCTTCTCTTTTAGTTTTTGTGAACGGAACTGTTGAATAGAAAACTCCCCCACCAACCAAAAGTGAGGATACACTCAAACCAAAATGGTCAGTTATTTTAACACAGAGTAGATTTAGACATGTATATATCAATTCAAAAAAAAAATAATAATAAATTTTTTTTAGAAATGTATATATACATTACAAAACACTCACATCTATACAAACATTACAAATTACAAAACAGTCACAAAATTAGTCCAACCATCATCATCATTTTCTCTACATACGTTAATGGCGAAAAGTTCAAAGCTTTAAAACCCTAAAACCTTCGAATCATCATCAATGGCTACAAAACCCATGATCAAATCTCGCTCAATCTTAGAACCCATTTCACACTTCAATCTATCTTCATCATCAATTCGATCTTTATCACTTTTTTCTCCAAATTCCCATATCTATGTTGGCACACTTTCTGGTAATCTCATCTTACTTTCTATTAATAGTAATAATGAAAAATATGAAGTTAAATATGTAAGGCATGTGTTAGTTAGTGATTGTGAAGTAGAATCGATACATATATTTAGTAAAATTGAGAAACTTTTAGTTGTTTCAGATGGGTTTATACATTTTCTTGATTTTGAGTTAGTTAAGCCTGTTAAAAAGATTAGTGCTTTGAAAGGTGTTAGCGTTGTTGCTAGGAGGTTAAGGAGTAATGGGTATGGCCCGTTTTCGAAGTTGTCCGTGGGGAATGGCGAGGCCGGGGATCTGGTTGGCGGGTCAAGTTTTTTGCAAAGGTTTGGTGGCGGTGGTGGTGGTGGGAGGGTGAATGGTGGGAATGGTGGTGGGAATGATTTGCCTATTGATGATAATTGTGTTTTTGTGGCGGCAGTGGGGAAGAAGTTGGTTATAGTGGGACTTGTTGGTAGGAGTGAGGGGAATAGTTACGATAGCGTTGCGGGGTCGCTTGTGACGTTGAAAGAGATAGCTTGTGTTGATGTGGTTAAGGATGTGGTTTGGGTTGATGATTCGATTGTTGTCGGTTGTTCGAGTGGTTACTATTTGTTTTCATGTGTTACGGGTCAATGTGGGTTGATATTTTCGTTGCCGGATGTGTTGAGTACACCACGACTTAAGGTTTTGAAGAAAGATTATAAGGTTCTTATGATGGTTGATAATGTTGCGATTATTGTTGATTTACATGGACAACCGGTTGGTGGAAGTTTGGTGTTTCATGGATCTCCAGATGGTATTGGTGAATTGGGGTCGATTGTGGTTGCTATTCGCAGTGGGAAGATGGAGTTGTATGTTAAGAAAACCGGGAATTGTGTTCAGAAAATTGTGGTTGCTGAGGGGGGCGGTCGGTGTGTCATAACCGATGACGAAAATGGAACTGGTAAGGTGGTGGTTGTCGCAACATCAGACAAGGTATTATTGATTCTATAATTGACTGAAATTTTTTGTATCGTGGGAAAGTGGTTAGTTCAGGTATATTTAGGCTGTTGAATAAGTTGCATAATATTCTATACACGTCTAATCAAGCATCTCCCATTGCTTCTGTTAGTTGGCTCTAGGGTGGCAAAATGGGTGGGTTGCGTAATGGGTCGTAAAAGGTTTATTTGCAGTATGGTTTGAAGTAGGTCAGGTCAGGTCAGGTTGTCCCCAAATCAACGGTGACAAAGGTAAGGTACCTACTTTTGGTGAACGTGGAGCCAACAAGTTCAGTTGAATAGCGTAATGAGTCATTGTTTGTCCGTATTACTATTTTGCAATATTGATAAATAATTAATGTGTCAAACAAATACAAATTTTGTATTATTTCAATAATAGTATGATACTATAAATACTCAATTAACTTCATAAAATGATTTAGAAGGATTTATGCATTATAAGCACACTTTCAACCCGTTTGACGTGTTTATTTTGAATTTGTAATTTCTTTCTCTACCCATTTCACCCGTAAGAGATAAAAGTTCCCGAGTTGGTTCATTTAGAAGATAATGTGTCGAAATTTCCACTTCTAGTTAGGTTAACTGAATCAGGGCCTAGACGATAAGTATCTTTCACCCGTTTAACAACTAATAATTAAATTAAAAAGATTAATTGGTTTTTCTGATCATCTGTTCATCGATCAACTTTTATCAACTTGAATTTACATTTATAGTTTTAGTCATTTGTGAATAATTGTATTGATAGAACAATAGAACTTTTCATATTGAAACATTTAGAGAAGTAATTGTGTCACAATAACAAGATTCTAAATCTCATGTGCTCACATTATGTAAAGAACATTCTTTTTATACATTTACTTGGAACTGCTTGTGCATTCGATTCTTTTTCCTTGGACTATTAAATAGGTCATTTAACTGCTTAGCTTCACTCAAGGGCATTCATTTAATAAAATCTATAGGTTATTTGCTACTTGAAAGTACCCGCTGAAGAACAAATTAAAGATTTTTTGAGAAAGAAGGATTTCATGGAGGCTACTTCCTTAGCTGAGGAGCTTCACGATGATGGTGAAATTACTAAAGAAACCCTCTCACTTGTTCATGCTCAAGCAGGATTCTTGTTGATGTTCGACTTGCATTTTGAGGAAGCAGTGAACCACTTTCTACTATCTGAAACAATGCAGCCTTCTGAAATATTTCCATTTATCATGCCAGATCCAAATCGCTGGTCATTACTGGTATACTTGCATATGCTTTTGTTCGTGATTTATTTGTTTGTCATCATTGGGATTAGTTGCATGACAAAAGTAATCCAAGTAATCCAACTTTGATCTGATTTCTGATTTATACCAACTTAATTTACGCAAGAAATCAATAGTGGTTACTGAAGGTAATTGATAGAGGCTTTGCTTTTGCGCTGTATTTGGAAAAAGTCAACAGGGTCAAAAGTAACGGACAAATCATCAATTTGATTGGTTACCATGTCAGATCATTTTAAATCATAGTCAATAAAGGTTAGCTACCTTAAATCTGTTTGGAACGTTGATGGCTTTTCCTGGCCAAAGAAAGTTGGCTACTTAAAATAAAACTGGACAAAGGTTAATCACAAGGGTGGAAAGGCTTGGTCTTTAAGGGTGAAAATAATTAGAGGTCCCAAGTTCGAATCCTAGGAGAAATAAAATTTAAAATAACACTCCCTTGTGGCCATGGAGGTTCACCCGCGATGACTCCGGCATCCACAAAGTGGGCTGGTCGCCCTGGGATTAGTTGGCTTGTAAAGCGGGCTGGATACCTAGGTTAACCAAAAAAAAGAAAAAAAACTGGACAAAAGTTGGTTAGCCTTTTATGCAATTAGTCCTGATTATAATTTTGATAACAAGTTGATTTTCAGGTACCTAGGAATCGTTATTGGGGTTTACACCCTCCACCTTCCCCTCTTGAGAGTGTTATTGACAATGGAATAATGGCTATTCAAAGAGCTATTTTTCTTAAAAAAGCAGGACTGGAGACAGCCGTGGATGATAAGTTTCTTTTGAATCTTCCAAATAGAGATGATTTATTGAACTCTGCAATCACCAACTTAATCAGGTTTATATACCTTATTTTGATGCAAATTTCATTTAAACTTATTGTGTATTTTAGTTAACCTTCTTTCCAAAAACTTCTTAGGTATTTAAAAGCTTCACGTGAGAAAGACCTGACATCGTCTGTCAGGGAGGGAGTTGACACGCTATTAATGTATCTCTATAGAGCTTTGAATCTTGTCGATGAAATGGAGGGTCTTGCATCTTCTGAAAACTGGTGTGTAGTGGTATGGGTGACCTTACTTTATCCTTTCTTCACCACTTTGTGTTAGTATTATGTGGAATTCTGATCATCACTTCAATATTTTGGTTTTTGACTAAATGGCGAAATGGGCGGGTTGGGTAGCAGGTCAAGCTTTGTTGTAGTCAAGACAAGTTAGTTTTCTGTACGATTTGAAATGGATTGGACCTGATACACTTTTGCTCAAGATTACTGGATTCTTCATAAACAATTAGCGTGTGAAAGATGATAAAAAAACAAGTTTATTTTTTCAAGAGTATGATCTTTTGAATAAAATGCATTTAGGAGGTTTTATAATTAAAAGTACACATAGGGTGACTTTTGACAAGTTCGACCACTTAACATGTTTCTATAAAACTACTTTAAAAAAAATATATAATTTTATAACTGTTTGACTGCTGTAAAGGGTCGAAATTGCTACTTTTATGATTATTGTCTTCATTTTAATCGTTTGATTTCCAATGATAAAAATAACTTGTATTGATCTATTCAAAAGTAAATGGGCTGACATTGCCACCTATACGTTTGACCTAAGGTCACACTCTAATAGTTGGCAATTTAGGTGGTTGAGTTGTCTACCTTGAAGCAGTCTCTCTATCCTCTGGTAGAGGTATGAATGTCTACAATCTACATTCTACATTTCACCTCTCCCATAGCCTACCCCTGGCGGGATTGGGTATCGTTGATGAGTTGTGTAGCTTGAAATTACAGTCATTCATCTAATCTTCTCCAATGGAAGAAAATGGCACAATTGATATTCATTTTCTTCTAAACTTTTTTCTTGTGCATGATTCTATGGAAACAATGAACACTTCTATGAAATTGTCACTATTTTGGTAAATCATGTGTGTTTATTATGAAGTTAGTTATAATGGCTAACGATAGTGGTTTCATGATTAGTTAGCTTCGTGTAGGATATTAACATATGATAGTTTTCATTTGTAACCTAACTGATAATATTCTGAATTTAGGCTGGGAGAGAACCTGCCTTTCGATAGTAGGTAAGTTGGAGAGACGGCTGACCTCTAGAATGTCGAGCAACCCATGTCTTTTTACTACAAAATGATATACTGCTCAATGATCCGTATTAGCACAAGTTATAACTGCTTTTAGATTATATAAGCATATTAGAAATGGAACCTTGATATAATGCAGGAGGAGTTGGAAAAGTTACTGAACGATTCTGGGCATTTAAGGACACTTGCTTTCCTTTGTGAAAGCAAAGGGATGAGCTACAAGGCCCTTGCAATTTGGAGAATATTGGCAAGAAACTATTCATCTGGCTACTGGAAGGACCCTACGCAAACAAACAAAAAGCAGGAAGTAGGTATAAATCTTATCTCGGGCAAAGAGACTGCAGCGACTGAAGCTTCAAGGATTCTTGAGGAACTATCTGACCAAGATCTGATACTGCAACATCTTGGATGGGTATGGCTCCTTTTATAATTAGTGTTCGTAGAGGTGGCAAAATGGGCAGGGGCAGGGGCAGGATCGGTGACACCCAAACGGGTAACCTTTTTATAGTGGGTCAGGCCAACCCACAAATATTATGTATATCAATTTTTTCTTCTTTTAAACATTTAATGTGTTAAATCTGATGATTACAATAGCAAGATGATCACAATAATAATCCAACATTTTTATAAATGAAGTGTTTTAGGTGGTGTTTATGCATTCGAATACACTTTGGATGGTTATTGAACCATGAGACTTGTTTCCTTTTAAGTGACCCACTTAATTCCCTTGAAATAAAACATTACCTTTTTGACTGTTGTTTAAAAAAAATTAAAACAGTCAAATCTACAAAGTTTAGCGGTTTTGGATGGAAAGGACCAAGTATGATGGTTGCTTTTGCATTTATATTCTCTTCATGCATACAAAATTAGTCAACCTTGCAAATTGAAGCATTATGTGGCGTTTTTGCCAGATTAATTGCTAGCTTGTAGCAAACAATCAAGTATTTAAGTTCATGCTTTGAGTCCTACTTTTTCTTTTTTAGTGATTGACCTTTTGAAAACCATCAAATTGCGAAAGAAACGCCATACAACGCAATAGTTGTTTGACACTTTCAGTCTAAAGACTGGGGCATTTTCAGATGAGCGGTTGATTATAATTTTATTTGGTGTTAAACTCCCCCAATTGTCCAAAATCGCTAATTCTTGCAAACTACTCCTTTGGCACTTTTGCAAGAACTAAGTAGTTTGCTATGAAAGGCCAAGTGCCACCGCTTCATTACCCTTTTAGTTTTTGTATTAGACACTAATTTTTATTAGCTCATGGAATTCTGCCCCTTTCAATTAGATTGCAGATATTAACCAGGTGCTTGCTGTTCGAGTGTTGACATCTGAAAAACGGAGTCATCAACTTTCACCAGGTAAAGGTAGATCTTTAGTATTTTTGACTGGATGTGGCACTTTCGACTGATTTATGCCGATTTGGTTTATGCTCTATCTGAAGTGGGTCAAATAAGAAAATCTAGGTAAAAGGCAAACCAGTCAAATGGGCCAAATGGACTGAAAGTCGTCCAACAGTATTAAATGCATACAATCTTGTAAATTTATATAGTAGCATATTTCAGATTGTTATTATAATATGGAGTAATATGGTTTTGTATCCATATTTGACAAATCATTTATCTATTATAATTTAATAGATGGCGAAAAATGTTTTTGAGTCAACCTGATCTGATTTTTCCCTTGCTGTATTATTTTTTGACCCATTACTCAACCCACCTAACCTGCTCTCTCCCTCAACACATTCACACTCACACATACCCCCCCTCTTCCCAAATATGCAATCTTATTTTTAACTTTTGAGCATTGCCATCTTCGTCAACTTCTATTTACTCGTAGTTTTCTGTTATAACATTGCATATATTTTTCCCCTGCAGATGAAGTAATTGCTGCAATTGATCCAAAGAAAACCGAAATTCTTCAGAGGTACACACCGAAAATAAAACTTTCTTATTTTTTTTGTTTATGTAATTCAGAGATCTCTTCAAGGGAACATGATTTTTTACTTCTGATTTGTAATTGTTCAAGCATATATTTTTTTCATGATGTCTACAACATTTTAGATATCTTCAGTGGTTGATTGAAGATCAAGACTCTGATGATCACCAGTTCCATACATCATATGCTCTGTTACTTACCAAATCAGCACTTGAAACTTATGAAACAGAAAGTCCATTGAAGAAGATTAACGTCTCACAGCCTGAAAGGCATTCAATATTCCAAAATCCGGTTAGAGAGAGATTACAAGTCTTTTTACAATCTTCAGACTTGTACGATCCTGAAGAGGTTCTTGTTTTGATAGAAGAATCAGAGTTATGGTTGGAGAAGGTCTGTTATGCCTTGCCTTTCTGATTCCTTTGTGTATGGTTTAACTGGGTCGGGTTAGTTGACTTAAAACAAAGTATCTCTAAACATTTATAAATATATAGTGTGTCAAATTAAAAAAGCTGTATACCATTAATTATACTCCAGAGTTTCCATTAAAAGTACTAGGCAACTTTTGACCCATTTCTTCTTAAGCTATTATTTTAAACCCGTTTGACCCTTTAAAGAAAGAACATAACCTGAAACGGCCATTTATAAAGAAATTGGGTCAAAAATTGCCACCTATGTTTGGTGGGGTCCCATGAAACTGCAACATTTGACTGCAAAGAGTTTATCAGAAAAGTTTGTCTATTACCTAATGCCTTGTTCCCTTGAGTGTTTGCATTTTAACCAAATGTCTTCTATGCCCTTAACGGGTGACACAACATAGTAGTTTTTTGTTACTGATAGCAATAGGCAAATGTGTAATTTTAGATTAAATAGTAACCCAAAAAAGGAAATGTAGCAGTTTCCGTGGGATGAAGGGAGTGTGGACTTTGTAGTGATATTGTGCTTTCTTGATCTTTTTGCAGGCTATTGTTTATCGAAAACTAGGGCAAGAAACATTGGTGCTCCAAATCCTGGCCGTGTAAGTTTTCTTTTATAATTTCAGAAGTACAAAAGACACAGCTATGTAACTCATTTATGCTATGGGGTTTAACCTTTTCATATTTTAGGGCTTTAAGCTAATCCACGAGCAATAAAGAACCAACTCCTTTTCCCATTGCAATGATATATCTTTTTCTCTGTAGATAATGTTTTTAGGGGAATTATAGAACTTATTTTTATAACAATTCCGATTAGTTCTATTAAATGCAGCTATAAAGTACTGAGCTTAAAAAGGTAACATTTTGGAACAGATTTGAGTATCTTATAGCTGAATCAGAATCTCTTAATCTAACAAGTTGACATACTTTAAACTGAAACCAAGATCTTACAAAACAAAATACATATCAGTTATTTGACTACGCTAAACTTTATAATGTTGGATAAAATCCAAAAAGGAAATATACAGCATCTGTCCAACTATATTTTTTTTTGTCAACTTCTAAACTAATTTAGTGTAAAATGTTCAGGAAATTGGAGGACAATGATGCTGCTGAACACTATTGTGCCGAAATTGGTAGACCAGATGCCTATATGCAGTTGGTCCCTTCTCTCTCTCTCTCTCTCTCTCTCTCTCTCTCTCTCTCTCTCTCTCTCACGAGTACCTCAAACACGTGTTGGAAAACTTGCTTCTTTATATTTTTTGGATGTATGACTTCAGGTTGCTTGATATCTATCTAAACCCCACAGATGGCAAGAAGCCAATGTTTAAAGCTGCTGTTCGGCTTCTTCATAACCATGGAGAATCGCTTGATCCTATGCAAGTTCTTGAGGTATTAAATATCATATTTCCTTAATGTTCAATTCTAATAAAACACGAGTTCTGCTTAATGTTAGCCTTAAAGTTGCTTTTGCTTAAGTCCCCATGCTTTCATTTGCAGAGATTATCCTCAGATATGCCTTTACAACTTGCTTCTGATACAATATTAAGGATGCTAAGAGCTCGCTGTCATCATCATTATCAAGGACAAGTAGGTTCTTCATATGATTTTGTTCTCTTTTTTTTAATTAAGATTTTGAACTATTACGCTGTGTTCCAGAGTTTTTTTAGGGAAGAAAAGAAGAGGAGAGGAGGTAAAGAGGATAGGAGGGGAGTGGAAAGAGGAGAAGGATGATCGATCCTTTCAAATCTTTCCACTTATAGAAGGATGGGATGAAAGGAAAATCATGCTAATCATTCTTTTTCTTCCCCTTCTCTCCTTAATTGAAACTCGGGAGCACGGAACAAGCCTCCGCTTCCTTTCTCTTCCTCTCCTTTCTCTCCTTGAATACACTCGGGAGCAGAGTGTTAGTCTCGAGTCATTGTACTTGGCAGTCTCGACTCTCGAGTCATTGTACTTGGCTTCTTGATGGGTAACTTGTTGCACTTTTTTCTATATTGTATGCAAAAAGAATACACTTTGGAAAAAAGGTGAGAATATTAGTGCTAAAAATAGGTTCATAATTGGTACATTTAGTTCATCCGTTGTTGAACATAAGGAGCACCATTTTGGGAATTTTTAAGCAAGTGCGATATTGAGGTTATAACTTCTGAAAAGTTGTCAACTTTTTAGGTTGTCCATAGTTTATCCCGAGCTGTTAACCTTGATGCAAACTTAGCAAGATTAGAGGAAAGGTCTCGACTTGTACAAATTAACGATGAGAGCCAATGTGATTCTTGTCACGCAAGACTCGGAACAAAGTTATTTGCAATGTATCCCGATGACACCATAGTTTGTTACAAGGTGCAACTTACATTTACTGATGTTTTCTTTTTTCCTTTTTATTCTTTGTGTTGTCCATCACTCCAATGGTTTAAAACATGCTATCATAAAGTCAAAGTTTGACCTCACTGTTGACCCAAACTAACTTTACCTGGTTGTCACTTTGCAGTGTTTCCGACGTCTGGGGGAGTCCACATCTGTAACAGGTCGTGACTTCAATAATGACCCTGTCTTCAAACCAGGCTGGCTTGTTACCGAGTGATATCAAATAGATGTGGGGCACTATCTTATTTTGCTCCCGTGTGCTAAATTTGTGTCTTCGTTACAAGAGACTCTGGTGATTGAGCTTGATCCATCATTTTTCCGGGGTGTATTGTTTTTTTTAGATGCTGAAGGTTGAAATTTGAAAACCACATGAAAACAGTATAAACAAGAGTCACACTGGCCAAGCCGGCTGATACATAATAGTTGAGACCCATACGACAACAAACTAGACATGTTTAGTTTTACACTGATGCAAGAGCCTAACTTTGTATGTTGCCATTGAAGATGTGTATAAAGCGTTCACTTGTATTTCGGATGCTTGCATTCCTTGTAATCAAGTATATGAATGGACAATTGTATGTGTTTTTCTCAAGTTTTGTTGGTTATAAAAGTAGAATTACTTGTAATGAATCATTTGATTTCATGTCAGTGAGATGCATATGGGAAACCTAATCGTATTAACTGATACCTGTTGGTTGAGATTAGACCTCATAGCAATACAAGTAGATAGCATGGTAATAGTATTTATTAGTTTTTAGAATGTAAATGCAGCATTCGCCTATGTTTCGTAAACACCCAACAATAAAACAGGGTTGGTTTTCCCGTTGAGACTATCCGGGAAGGATGAGTCTTTTGTCTTAGATGTATTTAGTTCCGTAGCCGTTTTCAAAACCTTTTTTAGCCATCCTTGGGATATTAGCCAAGGAGATTCGAACTTAAAGACTTTATTATGGGACATCATGTCAAATAACCAGTTTATCTTAGTGATGGTTCTAATAATTTGTGTAATAAAACCTCATTCCTTGATGTTATCATCATCTTAATCTTGTAAAATACCTACTTTAGCTTAAAATCTCTTTTCACATCGTTTTAATTTTTGAAGAGATTATAACACACCTTTTGATTAATAGTTGTCGATATATAAACAGTAAGAGGTAACCTAGTTGTCGGGGACTTAAAGATAAAGTCAATCCTCATATATGTAGCTCAATTGGCTCAAGAGTGGTGTTGAATGTATAGCGGAACATAACATTATATTTCATATATTAACAAAATATTTTACCGTAACACATTGTCAGTTATCGAATTTTTTTTTTGAAAACAATAATATGAATGGTCTTAAACCTTACTAAAACTTAAAGATTGATTTGACACCAAATTCATTCTTATCCTACACCACACCAGTATGATCCGGTTTTGGGATGTCTTTAAATTTCTCGGTTCGATTCGGTTAGGTCAACGTAGATCTTTTGGATCATTAGACTATGAGAAGTGAGGCTTCCATTGGGATCTCCTCCATGGGGCATCTCACGACACGTGACAATCCAGTCATCAAGGGGCATTCTTTTTTTTTTTGTTGGAGTAAGGCTTCCTTTGGAAGCCCCTATAAGGGACCCATTATTTATCTAATTTTATATTTTTAATGAATAAAAACTTTAATATATTAATTATATAATACATGAAAACAAAAACAAAAAAGAAGAAAAAGCTGCATGTGGCTTTTGGGGAATGTGAAAGTTACTAGAAGACAAAAAAAAAGAGGACATCTCTTGGGTGTTTCATTTAGGACGCGACTAAGTCAAAACATTGGGGAACGCCCCTTTGGGCACTATTCCAAACGTTCTTGGGGCGTTCCGGGACGCTCTCGGCGAAAAGTTGAGGGGAGGACGCTTCACTTTGGAATTTGGATAGTCTTATCACACCCAAATATAAAAGGTACAAGGTAATAATTGCCCAAACTTCAAAGTCTAGGCCTATATTTTCAAAATCAACTTTTCCCATTATTTGATTTCTCCATCCTTCCGCCACTCTTACTATAACTCCCTCTACTTCCATTTCCCTCCGGCGCCGCCGCAGCTCGCCGTGAAACTAACTTCCGGCCGATCGCCGGATGTCTGCTATTGTGCACCGCCGCTCACACATCACTCTCATTAAGGTCTGCAGCTCTTTAATTTCCAATAGTACCCCCAAACTTTCCCCAATTTACCAATGCTCGCATTGTTTCAATACTGTATCAAATTCCCAAAAAAAGCATGATTTTTTAGATGATTTTACACCTTTTAAGAATACCCAGATTGAAGATTATGTTATAAATGTAACCGAAAGGCGTAAATTAGTGTTAGGGTTAGGGTTTATGATCAAAACTGGCCAAGATTTTGTGTTAAAGGAATTTTCTCATCAGTTTTGCCCTTTTTTGTTAGTAAAGATTATGACTTTATTCAAACACCAACATGGGTCCGTTGCGTTTTTTAAGTTCGTGTTCCGGGGGGATCGTTCGGATAGATTAGTTAGGTCGTGTTGTGTTGTTTGTCATGTTTTGGCTATGCAAGGTTATAGGTTTGTAGCACAAAATGTGTTGTCATGGGTTTTGTTGAGGATTGGAGAATGTAGAAGTTGGGAAATGATGGAATTTATGTGGAGGGGGCATTTTGGGCACGAGTCGGATTTTTCAGTTCTTGATTCACTTATGAGGGTTTTTGTGAATGTTGATATGGATAGGCAGGCATTGGAAGTTTTGAGGAGGATGAGATGGATTGGTTTGCAGCCGGGCTTGTCTGCGCTTTCGGCTCTTTTTAGGTTGTTGATTAGAGTAGGTGATTATGGAAGTGTTTGGAAGTTGTTTAGAGATATGGTTAGGAAAGGTCCCCGTCCTTCGAATATTTTGTTTAATGTGATGATTCATGGGTTTTGTAAGAAGGGGGAAGTTCAAACAGGAGAGAGTTTATTACAGTTAATGAGTAAGTTTTCATGTCAACCGGATGTTTATACGTATAACATTTTGATTAGTGCGTATTGCATACGTGGACAAACTTTGGATGCTTTGAGTTGGGTGCGGTCAATGGTTGAAAAGGGTTGTACTCCTAGTACTTCCACGTTTAGCACAATTATTAGTGCCTTGGGTAAGGAGGGTAACATTGTGGAAGCAAGAAACGTTTTTGATGAAATGCAAAAGATGGGTGTGTCTCCAAATACTACGGTTTACAATGCGTTGATGGATGGCTTTGTTAAAGCTCGAGAAATTGATCAGGCAAATATGCTTTTTGGAGAAATGAGAGATAATGATGTTAAGGCTGATGGCGTGACATTTAACATTTTGGTTGCAGGGTATTATAAATACGGGCGAGATGAGTATGTGGAATATTTGTTAAGAGATTTAGCAATGTCTGGTTTGCTTCCAGATTATGCTTTACCTGACGTATCAGTGGCAAAATTATGCTGGGCGGGACGACCTGATGAGGCCACTGAACTTCTAGAAGACTCGCTCAAGAAGGGCTTACCCCTTACAGTAATTGCTTTTAATTCAATAATTTCTGCTTATAGCAAAAACGGATTACAAAAGAAGGCATTTGATGTGTATCATATGATGATTAAATCTGGTGTAAACCCTTCATCTTCCACATGTAATTCTCTGCTCATGTGTTTGTCAAGAAACGGTAACCTGCAAGAAGCAGAGGAGCTCATGTATAGTATGAGAGAAAAAGAATTTCCAGTCAATAGAGTGGCTTTCACTATTCTTATAAATGGGTACTTTAAAACCGGGGATGTAATGGGTGCTCAAAGATTATGGCTTTTCATGAATACTATAAGTATGGCCCCGGATGCTGTTGCATTTTCTGCATTTGTTGATGGGTTATCTAAAGCTGGTCTTGTTGATGAGGCATATAATGTGTTTCTAGCAATGAAGAATAAAGGGCTCGCGCCAAATAATTTCACTTACAATTCTTTAATTGCTGGTTTTTGTAATGGTGGAAAAGTAAATGAGGCATTGAAGTTGGAGAAGGAGATGAGACAAAGGGGTCTTCTACCTGATTTGTTCACTAGTAATATTATCATTAACGGGTACTGTAAACAGGGGAGGATGGAGTCTGCTATTGATACCTTTATGCACATGCATCATTTTGGGTTGGTTCCAGATATTGTTACTTATAACACTTTGATTGGTGGATACTGCAAGGGACTTGATATGGTCAATGCAGATAATCTTGTTTATAAAATGTATAAGAGTGGGTGGGACCCAGATGTTACCACATATAACATTCGGATACATGGTTTTTGTCGCAGTCGAAGGATGAATCGAGGTGTATTGGTGTTTAATGAGCTTCTTTCATCTGGGATTGTTCCAAATACAATAACATATAACACAATGTTGAATGCTGTTTGCAATGATATACTCGATCGAGCTATGATCTTGACTGCAAGATTGCTTAAGATGGCTTTTGTTCCCAATACAGTGACAGCCAATTTGTTATTGTCACATCTTCGTAAGCAAGGATTGCCAGAAAGGACTCTGATGTGGGGGCAGCATTTAAGGCAGATAAGCCTTGAATTCGATGAAATAACATATAGAATTTTGGAAAGAGCTGATCGTGACATAAAAGAAAATGCTGTATATTTTAGAGAAAAATCAGGAAATAGCCTTTTTCTTGACTTCCTTATGTACCTTACTTATGATTATTTGTACAGAAATAGGCTTTACGATGACATAGATACTTCTGCTATAAGAATGTTCAACAATGGATCGAGTAGGTCCTTAGAAGAGACTACTTGTGTTCATCAGCAACCAATGTTAGAAGCCAACAAGTGAAAATGGTCAGTAAAGAGAAATATTGAATTTAAGTAGGCTGACAATTGTCCATCAACACTGGAGTTTGACAATTGCATTAGCTCCCAAGAGATATTTTCGAAATTTTAAGACGCACAAGCTGTGTTATCGTATACCGAGTTACATAAAACTTCATACAGGTATCAGTCATTCCTCGTAATGGTTAAATATGTGCTTATTTGGTTTCTTTTTGGCAGTTTATGTTGTGGTTGGAGAAATTTTCCTTTTCATCTTATTGTATCTACCACTATATAGTATCTTCATGGGTTCATACTTGGTGTCACAAACTAGTTTCTGATAAAATAATTATTGTCTAGATTTATCCGCTTTATTCCCCTCACACTGTGTATATCTTACGGCCATGTTTTAGATAGACGTTGCACATTTGACCCTTTTGTACAAATTGGTTAGCTTTGAGGTTTTGAAAAGTAAATTAGAAACAGGTCAAATGCGTTTATTAACATAGCCAGTTAAATGGAAACGGGTGAAATGGGTTGAACAGGTGAAAAGTCTGTTGTAATGGTATCGTTATTGTAATCTTATTTTACACATTACTCATCTATAATTCTTTTTATGGAAGAGACCAAAATGTTTTCGGGTCAACCTGAATCCTTTGTTTTGGTCTCACATGCCAAGTTTGCCATCCGTAGTTGTAGACTGACCATATATACATATCTTGAAACATCCTTGGATACTTTGAAGTAGGATGCTTGTATTTGAATCATTTCGGGTTTTGTTTTTATGACGTTACCTAGTTTCCATGATACGATGTGTACTAAAGTTAGCAGCGGTAGTCATGCAGGTGAAAAATGAATTCATTGGATCATATGGTCAGCCTCAAGCAAATGCAGTGGCTGCTATCATATCTCTCACAAGATCAGCTGGCCAGAGACTGAAACCATCATTCCGATTAGTTCTCAGTTATTTGATGGTGGTTGAGGCAGTATTTGATGAAATTTGGCAGGTGGGTGATTAGTGATTTTTTCACTTTGATGCCCATAATTCATTTGATAATTTTTACCCATAATGATTGGTTATGCATTTCTCAGTGGAGGAATTTACCGTCAGACCCAGTGCGTACTGTAATTTTCGAAGTGAAGTTGAGGTATGGTATCCTTCGCTGTTCTTACTTTTAGATTTTGTGAAATTCACCTTAAATTTAAAATAGAATGACGTGTCGAACAAAATGTTTTATATGTTAATGGCCTAATGGGGATTGAGTATTGTTTTTGTCTACAGTTGAGATATTGGTCAACCTAACTTGTATCTTCCTGCATCATTTGTGCTGTTGATATCAAAAAATCTCTGCTAGTTAGGCCTTCACCCAATAGTAAAACCAGCCAAGGTCAATCCCAGAGACGAATTTAATAAACTGCCTTTGAACCAGCGATCCAGATATCGATTCTACAGTTGAACTCACAGTGTAAAACTGATATTGGTTGAACTCCTCTGGCGTCTATGTTCAAATTCAAATTCATAGCTGAATGTTTTTTTGTCAAACTTGAATTTATTGAATTCAGATTTTAGATTTTTTCGGATACCAAGCTTCTCTTCCTTATTTTGGATATATCCCTCTTTTATAGATTGTCAATTTTCCTGTTCTTAAATTCAATTACTATTGTATAATAAGTAACGTGTTTAATCATAGTGATCTTGTTTATAAAGTGATATTTCAAATCAATGAACGATCTGGGTTTCAAAATATTATTCTCTCACTAATTAACTAGTAAAAATTTCAGTTGCTATTTAAACATGTACATGAAACTTGAAATCTACATCTAATATATAGATATCCAATTATACAAAATCGGGTCAATATCTGATCCCGTTACACCCATACTATCGTTGCCTCGTTGGGTTTACTCAACATTCTATTATCATTATAATGCATCATGTGTTCAAGACACTGTAGCTCTATGCATTATCATAAATCCTTTCTTGCTAACTCCCCCAACATGTTCACTCAACTTAGCCAACTGAGTCAACCTCCTCTTCGACGACTCTGAAACTTCCTTTGACTTTGGCATTTTGGTCAACTCTTCTGGCTCATCGTCAACCATCTCAAAACTCTTGCTTGATGGGCTTCCTTCAGCCGAGATGTCTATTATTTGCTTCAAAGATTCCACCACTTGACTCATTTTAGGTCGGTCTTTTGCACTCTTTAGCAAACAACTATCAGCTAGCTTTGCAATCTTCCTTGCAGCAGTGAGCGAGTATTGGGCTTCGAGTCTAGGGTCTATAATAATTCCGAACTTTTTACTGTCGATTGGATATCGTCTTACCCAATCTATTAGTTTTTGGTCTTCTTTAGGCCGGTTTCTTTCTAATGACTTTCTTCCTGTTAGGATCTCGTATAAGACGATACCAAAACTCCACACATCACTCTTGGCTGTAAGATGGCCCGTCTCGATGTAGTCTGGAGCTGCATAACCGTGTGTACCCATAACCTAGAATTAGAAACCAAACATAATGTTGTTATTAGTATGATTCAAATTTGGCTGACTTTTAAGTGTTTGATCCGATGTTAAAATAGTTGCGTGGGTTGGGTTTATCGTAGGTTCAGTATAACATAATAATACTAATCTGGTGTTCGGATTGTTCTCTGGAACTAATAATCTAACTAGTTAGTTTTTGGTGTTTTGATAAACAACTTCTGCTTTTTATTGTCATAATATCCAGGGTTCATTTTATGAATTTCGATTAGTTAATATTACTTATTTCCCCCCCTCTTTTAATAAATTTAGATAGACTTCTACTTCCCTTTCACAAGATGTTTCATTTCTCTTCCCAAGAATGCCATTTTTGTGTCATTGTATATATCAATTCTTTAAATGTGCCAGACACTCAAACATCGTGATTTAAGAACTCCAAACACCACTTTTAAGACACATCCAAACACCCCCTAATGAAAGAACGTTGACTCACCGCGGTCGAGACATGAGTATTACCCTCTGTTGGTCCCTCTCTAGCAAGCCCAAAATCTGAGAGCTTTGGGTTAAAATCTTTATCCAATAGAATGTTTGATGTCTTAAAATCTCGAAATATGACCTGGAACCATTAAACATAAGGTGTCAAAATGGTGGTTTAAGACTTAAGACATTCCCATGGGAGTATTCTCAAATTTTGTTATGCAAGAACTGTTTATGATTTTTTTTAGGGAAATAAATGTAAATACCTGAGCTTCTAATTCTTCATGCAGATACGCAAGTCCTTGTGCTGCTCCAAGCATGATTTGTAGTCTTCTTTGCCAAGGAAGAGCTTCTTGAGAATTCCTAAAGAGGTGATCTTCCAGACTTTTATTTGGCATGAACTCATAAACTAACAACCGCTGGATCCCTCGTTCGCCATCCATTGAGCAGTATCCGATTAGGTTGACCAAATTTGGGTGGTCAACTACACCGAGAAATTGTACTTCAGCTACCCATTGTTTGTGACCCTGCATTTTGTATCAAGATCGAACAAATTAGATCAGAAGTCTGATTTATGTACTTGCAGTCATGCACGGCTTGCAAATGATAGTTTGTACAAAAGGAAGAAATAGTGATTGTACTATCAATATCCATTTTGTATTTGTACAATTATCAATGCGTATTAATAGAAGATTGTTCTTATAAATGTGGATTACACAAAAGCTCACGTATATCAAACTGAAATCCCAAAGAAAGTATAACAAAATCAAGACTTTAGATTAGAGATGGGCAAAAAAACCGGTTATTGAAAAACCGGTTATTAATAACCGAAACTGAAACCGGTTTCTAACCGGTTTTTCCCTTACCGGTTTCGGTTATTTGAAAACCGACGGTTAGTAACCGGTTTTGGTTTTCGGGTATTCGGACCGGTTAGAGACCGGGTAGAGATCGGTTTAACCGGAAAATAACCGAAAAATAACCGGTCAACGTTTGACCAATAACCGGTTACTAACTAGTCAAACCCGGTTTTTTTATTTTTTGACCATTAACCGGTTTCTAACCGGTTACCCGAAAAACCGGTTTTTGCCCACCTCTACTTTAGATTAAGACCAATTTTTTTGTTTTTTATACAATCAAACCAACAATAATAATTAGTCATACCTGAAAACCATCTCTATTGAGTTTCTTAATAGCAACCACAATGGGATCGCCTTTGCCATCAACAGGCTTGATTGAGCCTTTATAAACACATCCAAATCCACCTTCTCCAATCTTCCTTAGCCTCGTGAAATCATTAGTCGCTTGTCTGAGTTCAGCATACGTAAAAACCCTCAATTTCCCAGCGTTTTCTTCGTATAATTCTATAATTCCACGTGGTGAATTTGCTGATCCCGACGACTTAGTAACTCTATTCTTAGAATTTGCTGATTCTGAGGACTTAGTAACTCTGTCCTTAGATGACACATCCTCTGATGTGCTCAAATTACTTTCTGCTTTCAGTATTGGTTCTGACCTTTGACCTCTGCTTTTGGTTTTATCTTTAAAGTAATGAAAACACTTCATCTTGTTGCTGAAAGCTTTGTACATGTACTTAATTGCTTTCGAAAACCAGTTCTCTAAATCGTTGTTCTGCGATTTACGAAATGACTATGGAATGGTTATGGAGATTGAAACTGCTAAATACCATTATGAGAAATCTGCAAATTTAAGGGGGGAAAAGGTTAATAAGGTGTAAGTCACAAAAAATATTTTGCTGTATTCAAACAGTTGGACTTTCTTATTACAATATTGGTATTAATAACCAAATTTGTGACAATAAACAAATTAGCAAAAGTTTTATAATCTCAGGTGTCCATTTTCTAATAATAGTTAGGCACTTTTCTTAAGATTATTTAAGAAAGAAAATTAGGTAACACCCACAAAAAATATATGACTATTTTAATCAAAGTTTGACCATTTTTGTTTATGAAATCCAAACTATGACCCAAGGTTAAGAACTAGCTAGACCAAGAACCAACTAAAAGTAACCACACAAAGATTTAGGAAGAACAAGAAAATCAAGCAAAGCCCACTAGAAGAGATTAAGAGCTATATCAAGCTAGAATTAGATAAGAAATTTTCTTTAAAGAATCCAAGTTCAAAGTGACAAAAATTATACAAGATTTTGGAAAAACAAGAAAAACTAAGCACAACTTAACCAACAAGAGATAGGTGCTTACTTTAATCAACATATTCTCTACAAAATCCAAATTCATACAAGATTATGAGAAAAACTATAGAAAATCCACAATAAATAGATAATGATATCAACAGAGAGAGTTGAGGAATTGACCCAAGTAGAAAGAGACAAGTTACCAAATTTTTTAATTTTTTTGGATAATCAAAGAATGGCCAATAAAAGGAGAGAGAGAATACCTTGATAAAGAGGGAAGTGGATAAAGATTTGAAGATTGAATCAACAAATGTGTGCTATCACCAAACTCATGTATATATATATATATATATATTAAAAAATATGTTCATAAGCTTGCATATATATGTTTTTGGTTCAACAACTTAAATGTGTAATCAATGTATGCAACCAATGTCAACACGTATGCATGCTTCAAACATCTTTTTCCAATTATATTTATTTTTAGTTTTTGGTTTATTGAAATCTTTTCTTCGAGAAAGTTTCGTGTATCTATTGCATCAGGACCTTTGGCTTTTCTTTCTTCCCGACCAAGTTCCCTATTTATTTGGAAGTTTGTGGTGGTAGACTCACATAATATTGCATCCTGTTTATGTGTGCTTAGATATTGATAGCTCATTTCATATTAATAACTTATGACTAATGATATGGTGTTTGAGTATATAATTATATTTGTATAAAGTGTTTAATGAATAAGATTTTATAATTTATAAATTAAAAAACATGTTACATATGGAAAAATAACTACCAAGGTAACATAATAGACAACATCGTGATATTCTAGTAGGAAGTTTCACGTTAGAAACTCACCTCACTAGGTAAATATTTTGAAGGTGGGAGGAAAAATGTTCAAAAACGGCTACGATGATACGCGATTAGACTGCGCATATTTGAGTCAAAGATTCACCTTTATTTTGAATAACCTGAATAGAAAAATCTAATCATTTTACACATTTATGTTATAGATGGAATGTTTTAGCTTACTCGATCAAATTCTATAAAACCATGAACTTCGCATTAATCATTCGTAAATGGATAATCGAACCATTTTCGGCCCCACCGACCGGTCCTATGACCAACATGAGGGAACGTGACTCACACAATACTATAATTAAAAGGTGAGATTTGAATCACTAACATCTGGTTATAAAAGCTGATAAATCTTTGTTTAATTTATATATCATAATTCTTTTAATAGTCGATACATGTTTTATCTGTCTTATTTCTTGACATATCTATCTACCAATATAATAAAACATAATTGAGGCATCCTTTGATCGACACGTGGTGTTTTATTTAAGCGACACGTGCCCCTTTAATTTTATATTCAATAATCCTATTTGTTTAGATAGTATAAATAACTAAAAATTTTAATTAATTAATATATAAATTTAGATACCTAATATAATTAAAACTCTTATATTAAAAACTTTATTATATCCATTGTTACCATATTTATCTATTTTCATCGCCAATCATATTTGTAGTGATAATTTATATTTTACAGTATATTACTATTTATTTATAATATATAAAAATAATTCTTATTTATTTTAATATTATACATAAATATGTTAAATTAATAAACAAAATTAATAATAATATATTTATATTTCTAACTTATAATTTAATATTACTTATTATTTAGTTTTTATCCATTAATTAATCTACTTAAACGTGGTTAGAAATTTTAAAATGACACGAACCATATTTCACTGTCTTGACTTTAGATTAGGTGATACCATTACTAATATCAAAAGTAATATTAGATTTTAAAACGACACGAACCATGTTTCACTATCATGACTTTAGATTAGGTGATAACATTTCAATGTCAAAAGTAATATTATATAGTCAATCCGTACATCGTACGGATATTAAGACTAGTATAAATATAGATATAGATATGGAATGAATGGATGAATCCCCTTTTCTTTTATATAAGAGTTTATTTTACAAATCATTCCTCCCTATTGTTGTTGATGATGATTGAAGATGAAGATGATGGTATAAGGAGTTTTTTAAAACAAAAGGACGAATATGCCCTCATGTGCAATGCGCATGAGGTATATAACGGGGCAAATAGACGGTTGTTAGTGAAAAGAGTGGGTGTTGATAAAAACGACAACTACAGGGATGGACGTCAATAAAAAAAAAACACGTGTATTATTCTTGATAATATGTCAAACCACAAGGGCATTTGTGAAATTAACTCTATGTTATATTTAAGAGTATTTTATACTACTAGTTACACTTTACCTCATTTTCCTTTATCTAATATTTCATTTTGTACTTATCTAGTTATTAGCATTATTTATCATGTGGCTTGTGAAATAAAGTTTCACACTAAAATGTGGCTAATATGCTTGGCATGTTTTTTGTTTGAGTTAATTTCATTACATCCCCCTGTGGTTTAGCGTATTATCAAGTTTCGCCCATGTGTTTTTTTTTTTGTCATTACATCACCCTGTGATAACTTTTTGCTTCATTAGGAGCCCCTCACCCTAACAGACGTTAACTTAGATCCGTTAAGTCCCTCATGTTTCGTCCTTTTAATATATTTCCCAGATTTCTTTTCAATATGACATATTACCACCAGAAGTCACAATCATGTTTCCTCTCTCTATTTTATATTTTATAATCACAAAAACCACAAATCAAACCACCCATGATCTTTCGTCTTTTCTTTTTCTTTTTTTCTTTTTCCCTTCTATTTCCTCTATTTCTTCTATTTCTTCTTTTAAAATCTATCCACAAAATCAAATCACTTGAATACACATAAACATTTTATAGTGGTGGTGGTGGTGGTGGTCGGAGTAGTGGTGGGCCGGGAGGGTGGTGGCCGGAAATGGTGAATGGGCGGTGGGTGGTGATGACATCAAAGACACAGATCACGGTCTGTATCACCTGATAGATCCAGAGAAACATCCAGATCTCGCTCAAAAAGGTTTGATAGGCTTCCTCGAGCATGTGGTTTTCGTTTTTTCTTTTTATTATTATTATTATTCATTTTTTTATGGCGGTGGTAGTGGTCGGAGTAGTGGTGGGCCGAGAGGGTGGTGGCCGGAAATGGTGAATGGGCGGTGGGTGGTGATGCTGTGGTGGTGGCTGGTGAGGAAAAGAGTTTGAAGTTTGGTGGCTAGCAAAAAGAACCCGTCGGAAGTGATGGTTGAATCGCCGGAAGTAGGGAAGAAAGGAAAAAAAAAAAAATCCAGTGATGATTGAATCGTGATGGGTTTGGTTTATTTATTTTTAATCATTTTTTTCATACATTTTTGGCCCTAATTTATTGTTCCAATCATACAAGTTCTTATTTTTAGTAGTTTTTTTTTAGAAATAAGGCAATGGGAATTTGTGGGTAGTGTTTGATTCTTGTATCTGTTGCACAATATTTTATGTTTTGACCCAAATTTATATATGTGGTTCCTTCTATATGTATTAGTTTACAACCAAACTTTAAGCGGTGTGGTGTATGTAAAATAGTTTTTAAAACATATGTTTTGTATATGTTTTGTTTTTGTTGATTTTGGGTTGCTTATAAATTAAATGGATTTGTTAGATTTATTTTGATGAAGATGATGATGATTAATAAAGGTCATAGAAGAGTTTAGGTTGAAAGGACGCAAATGCCCTCATGTCTGAGGGCCTTGACAGAGTCACACTAACGGTCGTTAGAGGCAGGGGTGTGTAATGAAGCAAAAAAGTCACCTTAGGGTGATGTAATGACAAAAAAAAATAAGTAAAAGGGTGAAACTTGATAATATGATATACCACAGGGGTATGTAATGAAATTAACTCATACAAAAATGATGTTCATAATGTTTTTACATATGAAAAAAGAAAAGAATTAAACAATAGAGATAAAATAGTTTTATTGTTATAAATTGTTATAGATTTAATTTTCAATTTAATATAAATTTGTTAATAACAGTGTTTATTTTTAAAAAGATAAAGATGGAAATTGAAAAAAGAACAAAGAAAAAAAAGGAGCAGGGGAGAGAGGCGGGAAAAAATATCTCCAAAATGGATGTGGTGGTGTCAAGTGTATCTCCGGACTCATCTTTTAGTTATATACTAGTTTTAGGTCCCATCTGATGGACGGGTAACTTCAATATATCCTTATAAAATAAATTCAAGAAAACAAATATAAACACAAAGTCCTTAACGTATTTATTTAGTATTCTTTTTCTAAAAATATCATCGGCTTTTATTTCTTTTTGCCTACAAAAAATTAAAAGGAAAAACAACTAGAGTGAAAACGAAAATCAGATCACAGTCAATCAAATACAACCAGCAAGAAATAAAAATTGAATAAGCAATAGATATATTTCAAACCAAAATGAAATAAGCAATACAATTAATTAGATTTAAGTGAAACTAAAATTAAATCAAACAATAGATTTTCTTTCCCGAAAAAATAAAAGTAAAAAAACAATAGATTTCCTTTAAATTAAGTTGGCCCACTGAAATGTTATTTCCCTGGCATAACAATAACATGTGAGTTTGGAAATTAAAAGAAACTCTATCATCTCTAAGGGTGGAGGGAGTGGGGGGCGGGTTGGGCTTCCGAGTTAGCGGCTTGGAGGGGCACACCGCCGCCGCGACGGCGAGCT
>JAOEHQ010007299.1:0-17323 GCA_025447715.1 Asclepias incarnata
CTTTTAGCGATGAACTTAGACTGCTTATGTCTAATTGGGTGCAACTAGACATCCCTATAGGTACTCCTAATGACTATAATTTTCGGCTCACTCGGCATCTTGAATAATTATCGTCGGATTTTGGAAGCAACCATGTTTGTGTGGTTGTGGTCGCTCTGGAAACATAGTAATGGTGTGTCATTTAAGTCGAGTTGTAGTAACTCTAGTGAAGTCTTGCAATCTATTTTGTCATTTCGTTTCTTTAGATTTCGAGTCGATGTAAGAAAGGCCAATTTTTGTGACACTCTTGGCTTAATAGCCCAAACTACATGATGTAATCTTTCGGCATCTTGATAACTATTATAACATAATTAAAATTAGGAAAATTATATAACAAACAAAATTGACATGTGTCAATCAAGTAACGTGCCACATGTCATATTAAGAATACCTTAATCCTTCGATAAACCAACATTGTGTACGCATTTCGTCTTTTTGCTTTTTTATTATTTTATTACCTAGGCTGATTATTTTATTAAATTATATAATATAATTATGTATATGTTTTACTTACTTTATTTATCTTAAATTTCATTTACAATGAAATTTTTTATGGTTTATTGTATTCAAACTTTATAACCTCCTTTTTAATTTATTTTTTTAAATGTTATTAAATCATTAGCTCATAGTTTAACGATTGATGCATACATGATTAAGTTATATATCGTATTATATAATCAATTTATACATCGTATGCGCATTAAAACTAGTACTATTATATAAAGATTACACCCCATGTTGAAAAGTTACAAGATTGGGATATGCAAAATACCCATATTACTCGTACTTATCTATTTACACTATATATCCCATATTTCTTAAAATATTTACACTAGCCCTTCACATCAGTTATCTTTATATCAATTACCTATACCACTCAACGCCTTCACCACCACCAGCAGTCGCCGCCGCCAACCACACCGCCGTCACCGTCACTGTCACCGCCGTCGCATTGCGCATATACCCTTCTAGTTTATATTTATAGTTATATTTGTTATGAAAAAGTCAAACAAAAACCAATAAAACTTTTGGCGATTTGGACAATATATAAATTATCTAGTAAGTTTTCATATTTTACAAGTTTAATTATTCAAAAAAAAAATCGTATTTGTAGTTTTCCCAATGATTTAGTATGTGAAAACGACTTCAATAACGCGTACTCTTTTTTAATAATAGTATATTATCATTGATTTACAATAAAACTAGGAACGGACCAGTCCTCACACAGGTTTGTATTGACACGTAGCACAGAAGGTACAAGAAACGAACACGTATGAAAAAACATAGTTTAATTTTTAACTATTTATCCCCACCATGGAGACAAGATAAATTCCTACATGCTAGTTTGATTGTACTGCACTTAAAGAATTTGTACTATTTCCCTTCCTAACTTTTTTATGTCTATGTTTTCTGTTCCATATAATCTAATGTAGATATGGATACGCGTCCGACAGGTATGTTTTGGTATTTTTTAGTATTCCACCGTTTTATTAATGCAGATATGCGAGACGCGGCCGACAGGTATGACTACGTACTCATTACTTCCCTCTTGTTCTGTATCAGTTTTGGCCGGAGGTCCTTATGGAAACAGTCTCTTTACCTTCGGGTAAAGGCAAGACTATGTACATCTTACCTCCCCCATACCCCGCTTATTGCAGGGATTGGGTACCGTTGTTGTTGTTGTTGTTGTCCCTATAGAGTACATACCCTATTTTACAATAAAGGTAGTGGTAATATAATATACTATTATTAATTAACAAAGCACAACTATAAACTATTTACATTGTGTAAAATGTTGGAATTTATTTTCCATCTTTTAGGTTTTAGATTTTGTAATTTATTTATTTAATTTTATATCTATAAATTGTTTATTATTACTTGTGTTATTGTTTAATTTTATATTTTTATAATATTTTTCTTTGGATTTTAAGGTTTACTTTTTGTTTAGTTCGGCGATAATGGCGATTGAGAACGAAATCTTAGATAATATAGACTCGCAAGAGTTGATTGACCAATATGCTATGAAGAATGTTATGAGAACTTCACGAATCGTCGGTAGTTTTTACGATATGTTATTTTAATAGTAGATTTTGTAATTTTTTTTATTTTATTTTTTTAAATAGTAACTTTTGCTATATTTATTGATATAATATTTATCTTCATTTTTTTTTTAAATGTTTATATACTATAATTTGTTGGGTCTATCTTAGAGGTCTTTTTTCTGGCTCGTCCTAGATCCATAAATCCTTAGAGACGGCCCTAAAAGAAAGGTTCGGAAATGACTACAAGGATAATCCATTTAGGCAATATACATCTGAATCTGAGTCATGTGACTCATCTTTTTTGAATAATTTGGGCACATAAAACCTCATATATTTACCTGTTTTGTTTATACTTTTGTATCGGATGGCTAGTTGGCTAGCACAGTAGCACATTTGTTTTAAGTTATAGTCATATCATTTTCTTCTGTTATTATTATAGACGCATGCAAAAAGAAAAACCGGAAATTAAAAAGTCTCTTTTGGACTAGGATCTTTCAGGCCACGGCCAGACCTTTTAGGCCCAATATTGGAATATTAGCCGGGCTCAGTTTACACGGGCGGCCCTTTTACATCAAATACTTAGGCACTTGGCTGCCATATGATTGGGTTGGGAGTTGGGACCCGTCCAACCTTTACACAAGGGTTGTGCCTTATTTCAATGAATGCTTACGCTTTAGTCAACTTAATGTTTAAAGGTCTAGACAAACTCTAGAACTTCATACCTGAAATGATGGTTAAGCAAGTAAATGTGATCAATTAAGATCGTTAAGGAGAGGCAAAACCGCAAAACCAATCCCTGTGTTATTGTAAAGTAGTTGTAAATAGGGATAAGCAATTTTTCCTATCCCTATTCCGATACCAGTAACCGGTACAGAATATTAAGTGGGATCGGGACCGGACCGGTATCAACTTTTGATATTATCCGTCGGTACCAAGAAAATACGGAAAATAACAGGAAATACGGGTACCAAACCAATCCCGTAATGGTACCGGCTCATATAGGACCCGGAATCAGTACCATGTTTTGATGATTTTTGGGACCAGTACCGTCAGTATCAGGTACGGAACAATACTAGTCTCATGCAATCCGTAGTTGTAAACCCACGCATACAACTCAATCAATGTCACAGTTATATGAAAGTGTCTCAAGTATCCCGTTTATAACATCGTAGCATAAAATCCAGCTCGTCGTTTACCATAGACTATTTGCTATTTCATTTTAGCATCCATTTTAATACTATGATTAGAATTAGCTCGTGTTTATCATATATTAAGTTTATTTATCACATATGGGAACTTACATGTGCAAAATGGTCTTGACATCCTACTTAGAAGGTAGTATATAGGAAGAAAATTTCATAATTCAGTCATGTAGGAATCATGTTTGCATAAGCACTTAAACAGGTTACACAACATGATTTACATCAATTAACATGAGATAATGTCACATGTCCCTTATACATTTAAGTATTAAGTCCATACCCTTCACATCTCATACAATCTCACACAGAAGTAAAAAAGAACACATTATTAGGGTATGAGAATTGTAACACTTAAAACATACACATGATTCCTGAAATGAATTTTGATTGTACCCCGAATTTGAATATCATTATGACATTATCCACTACAAGAAACTGGGCCTTCGGGTAGGACTATTGTCGTCGCCAATACCGCAAAATGTCGTCACCGTTCGCTTTAGCGACGACAATTGGCAACGACACACCTGGTCGCCGTACTTTGTCTCCTAAAGTTATTGACGACGATACTTAGTGGGTCCAACGTCCGACAGAAAAAAAAGGGAAAGGAAATTCGAAATTATTCGGCGACGACATTAAGGACGACATTGTCGTCGCCGTTTAATTTTTATTTTACTATTAAAATAGTTTTATAAAACTAAAAAATGTTTTTATTTTACTGTCGTCAACAAAATATTTTTTAAGGCGTCGCCAATAATTTTTTAAATCATTTTTATTTAAAAATTCTTTTTAAAAAAAAAAAAGCATTCGGCGACGACAATGTCATCACCGAAACATTTCTTTGTCGTTGCTAATATTTTTCAAAACCATTTTTTATATAAAAAATTTAAAAAATAATAATAAAAGACATTTGGCGACGCCAATGTCGTCGCTATATGGTGAAATTTCAGCAGCAATTTCAACAGGAAGCTGCTGTATTTTCTGGTTTCCATCCGATTTTTTCGGAGCAATTTTCCGTATCTGTTTTCTAGCAACTAAAACAACACCACCAACAACAATAACAATATCAACAAACTCGGCATTTACCTACCATTATCAAAATACCAAAGTTATCACATACCTAAGTTATCACATACGAAAGCATACCAAATCTACCAAAGTTACCACATACCAAAGTTTAAAGTATCAAAAGTTAATAAGTTGTTTAACGTTACATAAGCGATCATGATGAATCGTCATTTCCCTCGTGGCCTCGTCGTCCTCAAAGATAGCCAATATAGTGTTCGCCTTCTAGAGCAATCTTGTAACCTATAAAATGGATAGATATAACTTAAAATACTTCAAAAGGCAAGATTAGGTCATCAAGGCACTAGGAATATCTTATTCTTAGAGAATGTTTTCATATGAGTACAGGATAGTCTTATTTAGAGAATTTGATTACACATCTATATAAAAGTAATAGCTTCTAAAACATTTTTAGCCTTTAGGATTTATTAGTATTTTACCCGTGTTGTATAATTTATTTAAATTCACGAGTAAATCAAAGTTTAAAAATAAATATTAAAATTTTCAGCAAGGGTGAAGCTTGCCGGGTTTACTGGGCCAAACACCTGATTTTGATGGTGGTCGATAGTTTTGTGAGAGATTTATATTGACTTTTTTTTTTTCTTTTTTTTTATAACTAAAAGTAACTAAATAACGATTTCCTATGATTATTTGATTTAGTTGGTAAGGTTATAATAGTAAATCAACATTTAAAACTTTTAATGTTTAAGCAAAATGTTTAGATGCTTTATATATCTCTACTAGTAAAGATGTTTTAACCATCACCAAATGGTCTAGTGACAAGGAGGTCTCTTTCCTCATAAGAGGTCAGAGGTTCGAGTCCTACCCTAGACATATTTGGGGTGACCACAGGTATTTAATTTTCACATATGGTGGGTCTTGGTGAGTATTCCCCTTCAGATCTCTGGGAGATAGGGGTTTCTCATCGAGGGGTTTAAATTGGGGGCAAGGGGCTCTCTTGCGCGGACTCGGTTAAGACTACGTATGCTAGACCTCCCGATATTTGTGAATAATCCACACCTTTAAAAATAAAAAAAAAAGTAAAGATGTTGATATCAAGTTTTTAAAATTTAAAAACAAAATTCAAATTTCTAGCAAGTATATGCAGTTAAGGTAACGTTGTACTGTGCCAATCAGCATATTTGGATAGTGGTCAGTGGTTGGGTGGTGTAAAAGAGATATCGAAGATGGATATTGACGTTAAGACTAAAAATAATTGATTAAAGATTTGTTTTTATAATTTGATTTGGTTTTCACATTTAAGCCGATGATTTATGTAGTAGTAGAGAGCATTAATTAATTTTCATTTGATTATTTGATTTGATTTGTAAGTATATAATAGTAAAATTAAGATTTAAAGTTTTCAAGTCAAATATCAATTTTTTAAGTTATAAGGTAAAATAGTCATCTTTTGATGAACGATCAAAATTGTTATTTGTACATGCAACGTTAAATCTATATTCGTCTATAAAAGTTATCAATCAGTATAATAAAATACTCTGTGAGAGAGATTCCAATGGTGATCTCGGTGAGAGTTTGTTATTTGTACACGTCAACTGATTAGAATCTACCAACGGGTGGGCATAAAGAGTTGTCCCTACGAACTGGTACGTTCTGACAGGAGAATCAATATGCGTTATGTGTATAATTGTAAGTATGAAGTAGTGAGTAAGTGATGAACAAACCTAATGATGGTCCTTTATATATAAAGGATGGTTTCATACCTTTGACAATGACTTGGGCGGGGTTTAATGATCGTGGAGGACCTTTCTATGATCGTCCTTGACTAAGTGCTAATGCTATATCCACGTCTTTTGTTTTGTGGAAGGGAGTGTATTCATGGGGTTTGATTGAGTCATATGGAATAGTCCCACGATCTTTCTTGGGAGACAGAGATTAAGCTTCGCGTGTATTTTAGACGGGGTTGACGAATTCCCTTTCGGTAGTCTATGTCCCGTTGAAGACATAGATATGGTCAAGGTTCCGTAAAATGGTGCAAAAGCTTAGACTTTGTCTTGACGTACATGTTTCATAATTTAGTCGTAGTGTTGATAAGAAAATGTATGCGAAATTTGAGCTTGTACGTGTTGTTTAACTAGGTCTCTTTTCTTTTTATGTTTTGTCTAGGTTTAGAAACATAATCGAGATTTTCTTTTCTGAAAACACGAGGGAATAATAAATGTAAACATTATCATATTTTATAATACACAGTTTTTTCAACATAGGAGAGCCAATTTTGATATACACTTTACAAGTTGGTAAAAGATGTGTTGTCAGTTGTCATGTTAATAAAATAAAATAAAATAAAATAAAATAAAATGTGATAACACCATGAAGTTATGAAGAATAAAGAGTCAGTAAGAGGCGGCTATATTTGGTTGGGTAGTGATGCTAGTTAATTAATGGGACATATGGGATGGGGGCTTTGTCAATTTTGGGGTGTCATATACTGTCACGTACGTTAACTTAATTTGTCATAGGTTTCTTACTAATCAAATCATACTTCATATACGGAAACCTTAACTTTTATTTTTTTCTTTTAATGTAAAAAAAGATGGATTGTCTTTCATATTGTTATATTGTTAAGAAGTAAGTAGTAAGATATGTATATATATAGCAATTCTTTTCTTACCCGAAAAATATATTGTAAGAAGTTATAAAAAGAATCTTGAATTGTCGGAATTAACTCTTATTATCTATATACTTTAAAACAATAATAATTTGACCCCGAACCTTGAATATATACTTTTTTTTACAAACATGCACAGACCACGCAACACATAAATATTTTTTTTACTCGTTGTTTATATATGTCAATCATTAGCGTACAATAATATTCTCATAATACACGTATAATGGGTGGTATGTTGAGGACCCAAATTGTGTGTTTGTCTGTGTATATTGTGACAATTGACTTCAAATCAATGCGGCTATTTCATGTTTGATCAAGTATTTTAGTGACCAAACTATGTGTTTTTGTGTTTATATGCAGTGGTTAGAGTGGGGTAAGATGGTGGATGGTGGTCGGGAAAAATATATTTCGTGACAAGTGATGGTGTCTAAAACAAAATGGAAGATTACAAGAAACATCATATGCTATAAATTATTTACATTAGAGAGATTGCTAGTTCCCTACACTTAATTTCTTATTGTAAATTTAGACCTTATAAATTCAAAAATTCGGAAAGTAAATGATTAGCCACATGGGTCATAATTAATAGTATAACAGTAAAGTTGATAGATGTGATATTATATATGAAAAATGTACAAAAGTTGACCCAAAAAGAAGATTCTGGTTATCTAGAGTAGGTTGTAAATTGTAACCTTCGAAGCTTAAAATTAGACAAAACAGACTAAATTATTAATTATATGAGGATATATATCTTCTTGCAAAGTTAAACCTATCTATTGAACGAGTGTTTAAATTATACACATTATATGCTTTAAAAATAATTGGCTTAGGACCAGTTTTAACATAAATTGATAATAATTGTATCAAGACAAATATCAAATAAATTAAACCAATTAATCACATAGTAAAAAAAATAAAATTATATGTACTTTCACCTATAAAATACAACCGCAGTCGTCCTTGACTAAAATGTATGATACTTTATTAGTCACATAGAATGTTTTCTAGTACATAACCAAAATAGAAACAAACTTAACCAAAATCAAAATACAACAGAAATGTCGATAAAATGTACAACATTGTTTATTTTTCAATAATCCTAACAATTTAACAATTATTATCACATATCGTTTAAATGTGATTGTGGGAATTATATAAAGTTTTAGGGAGTTTGTTATTTATGGCTATGGATAAGATGCAGAAAAATATTGTACAAGACGATTATAAATTATTTTTAAAGGATGATTATTTTTATATATAAAATTTTATTACGTGTTATTCATAGCCCTAAGGGCTACAAATAGCAAAATCCAAGTTTTATAAACACATACAAATATGAAAACCAAATTCTCATCGACACAGCAAGTAAAAAAGAAAAATGAAATGATCAATCGTGTGAGGGCGATCAAGTTGAGGGGCTCCTTTCTCTGAGCGAGTATTCTCCCCGCTAAGCAAACTCTGCCAGTGTTCTTTTTCCACATCATTCCAATTATTGCCATATATGGGTAACTCCATTTATTGTGTCAATACAAGAGAAAAAAAAAGTTGCGTGAAGATATAAATCGTTTCTTTAAAGGCAAATAAAATTAAGAGACAATACAAATTTATATTTAGTATTAAATAAATAGACAGATTACAAAGAAGGCTACTAGTTAAGATAGATACATAAATCGAAAATCAATTAGTCACATGAACAATAAAACAAGAGATCACGAACACGTATGATGAACGAACAAACAATAATAATTTGACCCCGAACCTTGAATAGGATCTTCGAACCACATGAACCAATAATAACGACTAACCAGCAATACCCACGACCAATGAACCACACGTACCAAAATGGCTCTAGTGCTCAACACTTTCAATATATCTTCAACAAAGACATAATCACATTTATTTAAGTATAAAGCCTTTATGATTAATTCTAAAGTTAAAAGCTACAAAAATAATAATAAAAATACTATTATTAAAGATCATAAATATGTCGATTATATATATTTTATTTAAATTACATGATTTGCTTTTAAAATTCAGGGTATCTATAATCCTTGTATTATACATTTTTTTGTAGACGTTTTTCTAACGGACTGTGATCCTTTAAAGTTGAAATTCTGCAACTTTAACGACAAAGTTAGTTAATAATATACACTTTAACAGATATAAACACATTTTTCCTATAATCTTGCAAGCTTTGAGTAATTTGCTAAAGATTGTGGGGCAACTCATTAAAAACTCAGACTCGTACCACCAATAGTCGCAACCAACGAACAATTGATAATTTAACTTGAACTTGAAGACATAATTAATTTGTGAAACCAATAAATGGAATAGTACCACGTAATTTTATACCTACAATTACCTAATATTTTAACTAAGTTTTAAATATTGCATATAGTTTTGTTTTTTCAAAACGGCAATGCATTGAAACAATATCACAAAGTCGGGGCAAAAAACATGATGTGACAAAGTCAAGTATATCGATCTCAGCTCCAAGTAGGAGAACCAATAAATATATCTTATCTTTCATTTATATAGTACTATATATGCACATAATTAAGTCGATTCTATTTACATGAATCTATGAATGAATGTTGCATAGAAAATTGATTTTAAAAAATATACATTAATTTGACTATAGTAGCAATACTTTATACATGAATACTTAAATATTTGTACGCAATATTAGATAAATAATTAATGTCTTTACACCAGAATCTTGAATAACAAATCAATAACTCCAACCACAGTTTATTCCTTTATCCAAATGAGTAACGAACCTTTTGCCAAATAAGCTTTCGAAAGAAATAAAGTTATACGACTTATAAAAAGAGGTAATATGTGTGTTTTAATTAAGCAATTCTAGACGTACTAGAACTCCCGGCCTATACATATATACATACTTCACATATCACAACTAACTTTCTCTCACTCTCAACGTTACAAATTAGATGCTCTAAAAATGTTACAACTATCTCTCTTTCTTTCAATATTCTTCATACTTTCTATCATCTTCTTCAACCAATTGGTATCCGCCACGAGTCCCTTCATCTATGGCGGATGCTCGCAAGTTAAGTTCACTCCAGGCACTCCCTACGACTTGAATGTCAACGCACTGTTTACTTCTTTAGTAAACGGGGCCTCTATCTCTAACTTCAACAACGTCAAAATATCACCTTCGGGTTCCACACAAAGCAACGTTGTTTATGGCCTCTTTCAATGCGAAGGAGACCTTAGCAACTCTATATGTAGAGATTGTGTGGCTAACTCCATCAGTCAGCTCAAGACAATTTGTGCAGAAGCGACTGGCGGGGTTATACAATTAGAAGGATGTTTTGTGAAATATGATAATACATCATTTTTTGGAGTTGAGGACAAGACAGAAGTTTCAAAGAGATGTGGCCCTTCGATTGGTTATAATTCAGATGCTTTGAACCGTCGAGATGGTGAATTGGCATATCTAACAGCTACAAATAATGGACAATATTTTCGTCGGAGTGAGTCTGGGAGCGTGCAAGGTGTGGCACAATGTGTTCAAGACTTAAGCGTGAGCGAGTGCCAAGATTGTCTACTAGAAGCGAGTGGACGGTTGAGATCAGAGTGTGAGACGTCGACTTGGGGTGATATGTTTTTAGGAAAATGTTATATTCGATACCTTGATCGTCAACGCCATCACTCTTCAACTGGTACGTAGGAAATACTTATTCCTTAACATATATGGTTAATTTTAACTATTTTTGAAACTATATATATACTAATCATATAAAATATATGCATGCATATAGATGATGAAGATGTAGATAAAACATTGGCTCTCACCATTGGAGTCATAACTGGGGTTATTTTGCTCATTGTTTTCATATCATCATTAAGCAAGTCTTGTGACAAAAAAGGTATATATACTATTTCCTTTTTCTTGAGGGTAATTACAGCCTTGTGGGTTGTTGTTAACGTACATAAATAATTGTACTTTTTATCATAAAATTCAGAAGGTTGGCTTTTGATATGGAAAGAACAATTTTTTTATACACGTTGGCTGTAGTTAGCGTTTTCTTTTTCTTTATATACACTCCAACAAATTTGTAGAAATTTATTTACTACAATGAATTGAAATGATGTGTTTATCAACTTTAATGATTAAAAACAACTGGATTGTTTCTATTTAAACATGCATTTCTTCGAAAGGATTTGACTACTATACTTTGTTTTTACTCAAAATTATTTTTGATATTGACAGTTATCTAATTATCTGGTTCTATTTTTGTTTACACCCACATGGCTAACTACTTACATATTCTTTTTTTTTTTTTTATCAATTATATATAAGTGTAACTAAAAGTACAAGTTTTTTTAATTAATTATCATGACTAATTGCGCCTTATTTTAATAATCAACAATTAACTGCTTCGACTTGTTTACGCAACCAAACCTATAAAATAGTGATATTTAATGATTAAATGATATTTAATAAGGCAGTATTAGTCAAAATTTAACTGCTTCCAATTTCTTATGCGGTTCTTTCTAAACCATTATACTTTATTTGATTACGTTTTGTCTCTTTACATATATATTCGATCAACAAAATATTCTCATACTGATAAAAAAAAATAATAACAGTTAAAGTTAATACTTTTAGACAAAAGGAGAAAGTGTAATAATAATTATTCTATGAATTAAAAAAATACATGATTGGTTGATAAGTTGATTGTTTATGACATTTATCAAAATATTGATTTTAACATTAATGTTTTTCTGGGTCGATCGATTTTACTTGTCTCCAAAAATTGCCTATTTGATGTTTAATGATATCATTGTTTAAATTCGCTAATCATAACAATACGAAAGAGGTAGAGTACTCGAGACATGCTTAGAACGTATATGTAGTAACTTGATTGGTGTATAGTTTATGCATAAACGTTATTACAAACCGTTCAGCTGACGCTCTTTCCGTCCTAAATTTAGTCTCTAATTAACAAAACCATATTAATGAAGAAAAATATAATAAAATGGCACTCAAGACCTACTTAGGCCGGCCTTCCGTAGTAAGAAAAATTAGAACACCTTATCCTTCCAACCACATCAGCGCCACATCAGCTTTTCTCTCTCCTAGAACACCCCCAAGAACACCCTTCGTACTAAGTCATATTCTTCATCTCATCCTCAAATATTTTATTATTATACCCACATACACATATACATATACCCCACACACATAACAAAAAATAAAAAACTAAAACAAACCCCACTTCTCTCTCTCTCTCTCTTCGTCTAGTGCGTCTGGAATTAGGATAGTGGTACCGACGCTGGGGTGTAGACACTCGCTGGTATTGGACGTCCAAAGCAATTTCGTGTCAGAAGTGGCGTCTAGTTTTCTACTACATGTGGCCTTAGAGCATGTCTTATATATATATATATATATATATATTATATAGGAAGGTTATGGCGTGAAGAGTGTTAAAGTACAAAGCGAGCGAAGAGTCTTAAAAACTCATTTTTGACATCTCCCTTCTTCCCCACCACCACCAGCCTTCTTCCCTCGCCGTCTGCCACCACCACCACCGTCGTTGCCGAAAACTATGATTAGTACCGGGATCCGTCCTTAAAGCATTAATAAGGGGTAGCTGGTGAGGATGATAGGTCATAGGGGGTGATAGGTGATCTAACTACGGGCGACGGCTCTCAGCTGCCATGGCTCCACCATGGAGTGACGGGCTCAGCCCTTAACTGTCATGGCTCCACCATAGATGGAAGTACTAACATACAGCTTAACTATCACTGACATACATCTTAGTTAACACCAGTGTCGATAGTTTAAGATGTATGTCAGTGATAAATAAGCTATATGTTAGTACTTTTTAACTATTACTAACATATACTATGATGTATGTCAGTGTTAACTAAGATGTATGTCAATATTTCGAACTATTAATTAACATATATCTTAGTTAACACTAAAATACAGTGTCGATAGGAAAAAAAATAATTAAGCTATATGTTTTTACCCAAAAATAGTTGAGTTATATATTTTTCTATCGACACTGTATGTTAGTAACATTTAAGTTGTATATTAGTGCTTCGCACATTTCACATTTTAAAATATTTCGCATAATAACACCCCCACACACACACACATATATATAATTACATATATCTTGGTTCATACAAATATAACATACAAGTAAATTTGTTTTTGCAGGCGGTAAATAAGTAAAAGGTTGTTTGTGTACATATACTACAACTCAAACCAAAATCTTGAGCAGATATTCCCCCATCGTTTTTGAGAAAGATTCCTGGTGTTCCAAAGTGAAAAAAGTGGAAGTCCCTAGCTAAGGGTAGAAGGATTCCCCAAACACGTACTCTCCGGCCACTTTTATACTTTTTCACCCATCATTTTCTAACTATTTTGTGTGGATCAAAATGTAATTTCACTTTAGTGTGAATATATCTATGATGTATGAAATAGTTGCTACATGTTTGTTGTACCATTCTAAACCCTTCCTTTGATTCTTTTATATCTTCATCTTCATGTATAATAAACTGGAAAACAAGATGCAACAACGATATCTAACTAAATTAAAAGCGATTTAATGGTGATATATAGAGATCAAATATGATTGGTAAAAACCAAAGAACGAGCATAATTTGACTTAATTTGTAGCTAAGAACTTATCGATTAAGACCCACGAACAGTCTCCTTAGAACACTTTGTATTAATGCATGACTAGCTAGCTGAAGTATAGCAAAAAAGGGAAATATTAAAAAGTGAAAATGACATGTTAGAGCCTTAGTCTTGTTAGCCATTACTTTTGGGCTGGTTTTGACCAAAATTAAATGACCCCAATGACTATTTATGCGTATGCATGTTATCAATGATCAATAACTTTCTCATCGGAAGGTAAGAAGTCACACATCCAAAATAAACATAGGTCTCGCTTCATAAGAAAATCCGCAACCTTTCGATTGGTTTGTCACAAAAATAACGTTAAGATTAAAGGCCAAGTGCAAGGCGGGCAATTGATCACTAATACTGTGACTGAACTCGAGTTTAAGTATTTTTGACACGTTTAGACCATCATTCCAAGGAGAAACGAATGAGTGTTCGTGATCTCCAAAATATAACTTGGGTAAAGTCTAATACAACAAGGTAAATGTTAGCATATATTTTGATTCATACCAGTGCATATTTTGTTGTTGGTTTACGAACAGAGTGTCGGAATAAATGACTTTATCAAGAATATATGTGTACATTATTAAAAATAATAAATAAATAAAAACGAAGCTCTAGTACTAAGTTGGGCCAATGGGCTTAGCAGAAAACCTGGAGGCCCAAATTTGCTTAGTCCAGAGTCCAGACCCGTACATACCGAGAGTTGGATTTTTTGGCTACAAAAGTCGAATACTCGAATATGTGTACCTATTCGACAAAAGTTGCAACATTTCATGTTCAAAAGGTGTAACTTTTTATGTATTAGAGTCAGGGGCGGTATTAGAAAAAAACCTCAAAGAGGGCAAAATTAAAAAATCAATAAAAAAATAATCCAAAAAGGGATAAAATTTAAAAAATCAATAAAAAATTCATGAAAAATTTAAAAATACATAAAAAAATTTAAATTTCGAGGGGGCATTAGCCACCCTTGCCCCCCCCCCCCCCCCTTTGGTACCTCCCGTGATTAGAGTTGCAACATTTCATGGTCAGCACGTGCAACATTACGTGATTCTTATCTCAAAATATATATGAATTTTTCCATACACATGCTCTTTGTTCTTGACTCTTAATTGCCTATATTGTAGTTGCGACTTTTATTTTATCTCACTTAAAGATTTTGTGTAACCCTAAAGCAATATATACGGTCAAAATATTTTATTGTGAAAATATTTACACGATCCTAACGTTTATGTGGTACTCTCCAAACCCTATTAACCAACAACACTTTCATTAGATATAGTAACAATTTCTCATGTCACAAAGGCAAAAATATCTATGAAGTTGTGTAAACAAATAACTAATTATAATATCTAGACCATATGACAACTATCTAAGAATACCAATATACTTGCCCAAAATTAACATTGCACACAACACACAGTAATTCGATCTCAGTTAAATTCAGGTGTACAAATGACATCCTCAAATATGAAGTGAATTATTCGATATAAACATCAATGTTTTAAACACTGGTTTAAACCGACCGATTTAACCAGTATCCGGCTCACTGGTTTAACTAGGTCTAGTTTTCTGGTTTTTTATGGTTGAACCGGTTTGTAAAAAACTAAATTTTTAATATAAAATTAAAAAATTGATTTTTTTTCTTTTAAAGACAAAACTTTCTTTTGAGGTATATTAAATTTTTAATCTTGTCATTTTTAATTTTTGTATTGTTAAAATTAAATATTATTATTGCGTACTTGTTTAATATGATGATTCATATATTTTAATATTATTTTGGGTTATTTGTGAATTTTTTAGTTTTATATTTTTTTTGAATTGTAATTATTTAGTACTATTTTTAAGTGGTTATAACAAATTTTATTAGATTTTTATGAAAATATATATTGACAAGTCAACCTGACTATTCAACCGCTTTTCAACCCACACCAATTCAACTAAAATATTGCTTTTTAGTTTTTAAAACATTGATAAACTTTGAACATAAATTAACATACGAGACAAATCCAATGAAGTTGGGTTGTCAGATTCACCAAACATTACTTGAAATTAAAATTTAAATGAATTTTAAATATAAAATTTTTATATTTTCCTTATTATGTGTTATTTTAAATGCGTGGTCAAATTTCTAATAATATCTTTAAATCATGTGTAAGATCAAAGTTATTTTAAATGCGTGGTCTTCAAACCGGTATAAAACAATCTTTATATATATTAAAAAATAAGTGATCTAATTACTTATTAATCAATCATAACTCTTTATTTTTTCAAATTAAATTTTGTATACGTCATTAATATACTATAAAATATAAATTATAGAATTTTTTTTACTAATTTACATTTTTTTTTTGTCTTCCATTATTAATTTATACTTTTTAGACTTTTATAAAAGAAAAAATCTGACTAAATACTTTATTTAAATATAATTATTACATTTTGTAGCTTTCAACTTAAAAAAAAAAAAATAATTCTCTACCATTTAATTAATTAAAATATTTCCAACATTTAATTATTAAAAATGTTAAGCTACAACTTTTGATAAACTAATACTTATATAAATGAATACATTCCAAATTCCAAATTCTCATATAAATAGATATATATCATTAGTTCTCTATTCTTTGATTAAATTTTTTTTTTAAAAAGGCCAATTAGATATTTATATAAATGTCAAATTAAACATTGCTTATACATTAATATCTTTATAATATAACATTAAAAATGTTAATAACTTATTTAATAAACAATAAATAAAAACAATAATATCATCATTACTTCCCAATTGAAAAAGTTAGAGTTTCTAATCTCAACTAAAAAAATATCACTTCCTCATATATCTTTTTCAACTTTCCACAATTTAGTGATCGTAGATTTTTTCGGCTTTCCATAATTTATTTTAGGTGATAATATATTTTTAACGATTAGTTATAACTATAAATAATATATGATATGATCAATAATATTTTTAATGACATAACCTATTTAAAGACTTTATTCTTAAAAAAAACCTTTTTCATTTAGATTCCATGTTGCCTTATATGAGATGGTCAAACTTTACCAATGAAATTTTTTACATAATTATGTTTTACCAATGAAAATTTTTACATAATTATGTTGTACAGTTAAAAAAAAAAAATTTCACTTTCGTGGTTTGCGGCTCTTTAAGAATTTTAACGGACTAAAATTGACGGCATCAGCTTTAAGGATGTAACTCGCAACAACTAAGTTGACGGCATCAGCTCCAGGGTTGTAATTCGCAACAAAATTAAGTAGTTTGGACTTATTTGACTAAAATTCTTAAGGAGGTATGTAAACAACGAAAGTGAACAAACTGTAGGGATGAATCCTGCAAGTTTGTCTTTTATAATTTTACATTTGAAATTACAAGGTTTTATTGATTTAATATATTTAATAACTCATCCTATCTTGAAAATGTCGTAAACAACCTGTATATTTAACACGGATCTAAATCTAGTTATCAATTATATCAGAATTATTTTTTATATAAACTTATATTCAAACCAACATTAATTTAAATCTGTTTAGGAAGAAAAAATCGAAGCCATATGTAGCCGTGAACATAAAAACCGGTTCCCAAAAAATTGAGCCCGAACCCGGAAAAAAAAAGGGTATAAAAAAACCGGCTCAGGTATTCTAGGAACCGGTGGGTAGGAACCGG
>JAOEHQ010007310.1:0-17322 GCA_025447715.1 Asclepias incarnata
GCTTTTCAGCCCCGAAAGTAAATCAAATAAAGTAGAAAGGGGGCAGTGAACTCACAGTGTTTGTTGATTAAACAACAGATAATAAGCAAGTGCAGACGCACAGGAAGCTAGCACGACAATAAGCTTGCTGATAGGTGCTTATCGAAGCAGACCTATGATCAAAGATGTGATCGAAACGCGAGTGAGTTTTAGTTGTACATTAGTAACCTAGGAATGACATTTAGTTAAATTACATCAATTGCTAATTCACCTTTCTAAGTTGTTGGAAATATTCACAAAAATTGACATTTACCGAGCAATTATCTCGGTAAATGGGTTATTTGAATGATTGCGAAACCAAGTTCAAAAGTGGCATTTACCGACTAAATGGGTCGGTAAATGGGTTGTTCACATGTTTTCGATGTTAAGTCCCAAAGTGGCATTTACCGACTAATTTTGTCGGTAAATGGGTGATTATGTTTTTCCAATAGAAAGTGGTATTTACCGACTGGTGAGTTCGGTAAATGGCATAATACATTTGCACGTTTTATTTTTTTAAAATAAAGTTTACCACTAAAGTAGTATTTACCGACTAAACAAGTCGGTAAATAGGTGGTTTTGCGCTTCTGAAGTTAAGTTCCAAATACAAGAAAATTATTATTCTGTTATACCAAAAAGGTGGTATTTACCGACCATTTAAGTCGGTAAATGAGGTAGTAATCGTTTTCAATTCTAAGTATGGTTTACAGGACTCGACGAATTGCAAATACAACTCGACGAATTGGGAGGATAACTCGGCGAGTGGTGGCATGAACTCGGCGAGTTGGTAGAGGAACTCGTCGAGTTAAAGGTGCATCTCGACGAGTTAAAGGTGCATCTCGACGAGTTAAGTGTGTTCCATAGCATATACCGATCAAGTATTGTGTTCAAGTATCGATTTACCGACCAATTAGGTCGGTAAATGGCCATGTATTCCCGGACTTAGCCAGTTACAGGAAAACTAGTTGATGGACTGGATAATACAGACCCTCTCATTTAAATTAGTTTCCCAGCTTTCATGTTCAAATATATCAGCTAGAACAGCTAACCATTTGCACCAAAAACTTAACTTTAACACATTTTTTGATATGGTTTCTTGGTTCACAGCCCAGCCACATGGCTAGCCAAAATGCGCATTTTTACAAAACAATCTTACATATTTTCGAAGGGTAATCAGACATAAACCAAAAATGAAATTACTTACCAGAACTTGGTGATGTTTTATGCTGAAAATCACGATCCAAACACCTCTTGATGATGCCGGTTTTGATGATGAAGATGAGAGAAAAGTGTGTGTTATTTTAGGTGAAAGTTGGTGGAGTGTGTGTGTTGTGTGTGCCGTGAGAGATATCTAGATAGGCTGAGATATTTTTAGGATATTTAGTTTGTTAAAGTCTCATGTGTCATGATGTTTTTATTTGACCTTTTTGTCCAAAAAAAAAAATAGATATCTTGTAGAGATTATACTGATAGTTTGGCATTCCGTTAGTTACTAAATGTTAATTATTTATTGTTTCCAAATGTTAAGTTCCGAATTTATAAAATAAATTCGAGAGTCGGTTACGCGTTTCGGTACGATAGTACGTTTAAATAAAATAATTTAAAATAAACGTTGAGATGAACAGTGATATACGAATATACGTATATTGAAAATACGAGATGTTACAATCTCCCTTGATATCAGCTATTGCAGCATTCCCTTATACAACTTTTCATCACCAGTTGCCTATTTGAAAGTATGAAACATAGTCTTATCCGGGCAAACATGACGGGTAGCACCAGTATCAACCCACCATCCTTTAGGGTTGTTAGAGACCAAATTGACCTCTTCCATCATAGCAGTGAGATCAGAGATCATAGCAACAAGAGGCATGTTGTCATCAACCATATTAGCCATATCCTTCTTAGGATTCTTGCATTGATCAGCCCGGTGACCAGATTCACCACAGTTGTAGCACTTCCCTTTAAAAGCACTAACTTTTTTTTTCACACCTCCCTTTTTGGGACCCAAATCCACAGCTTTGCCCTTGGCTTTGTTATCAGCTCGGTTTCCCTTGCCTTTGTTACCTCGGGATTTTTGACCATGCTCCACCATGTTTGCCTTAGCATAGCCCTCAATTTGACCACCTTTTTGAGCCAACCTGTTGTCTTCTTAGACGAACCACATGATTAAAAAGTGTTGTAGATTTATCACTACCCTTAATCTATATTAAAATTAAGGAAAATTGCCGGAAAAGGTAATATAAAATTCAATTTTTAACAATAAAAGGGAACCTAAAATTTATAGATGTTCAAAAAGGAGTCTGAAATCTAAATTATAACTTTTAGAGGGAATATTATCATGGTTTTATATATTAATATGTTTTAATACTTACATGGACGCACAAATGTACAAGTAAAATGACGTGACATATGTCTCGTGGCAAAACTTGACATCGAAATATCTTACATGGACATACACTTACATGAAAATGGCTTACATGGACCCATATAAACATATTAATATATATGAAAAGTGCGTCCAAATAAGCTATTTTCATATCGAGTTTTGCCACGACATGCATACTAGGGATGGGCATGGGACCGTCCCGGTACCGATCCCGACGGTACTGGTCCCGAAAATCGTCAAAAACCAATACCCGTCCCGATCCCGATCCCGAAATGGTATTCGGTACCACTATTCGGTACCGGTATTTTCCGGCGGTATCGGGATTTTCCCGGTCCCGTCCCGGTCCCAATTCCGCAAACTACCAAAAATAGATACCGGTCCCGGTCCCGAATGGGATTCGGTACCACTATTTGGTACCGGTACCGGGACGGGATCGGGATTTGAGATTTCTTGCTCATCCCTAATGTATACCGCGTCATTTTATTTGTAGATTTGTGCGTCCATGTAAGCATTAAAACATATTAATACATGAAACCGTGATTATAAATTGAATTTGAGATTTCTTTTTATTCATCTATAAATTTTAGGTTCCTTATCAAAAATTCAATTTTAGGTTTTTTTTTTTTTTTTTCCCTTTAAAATTAAGATGGTTCATGCGATTTTTCCCTTCCTATATAAGGGAAGTATTGATATTGAGTTGTGTTCAATTTCATGCCAAACTTTTATTATAGGAAACCCCTCTTCCTATATTTCTCTCTCTAAAGAAAAGAAAAGAAAAGAACAAAACAAAACTTTCTCTCTCTAAAAGGAACTCTCGATTTCGACTCCCACCAGACCACAGACAGATAATGATCTAAATTCATCAAATCGTATCTTCACAGATCCACTGTATGTACACATTCACACGTGTATCGTGTTTACGAACTGCGCGCATATATATTTTTATTATTATTATTAGTATATAAATATAAAAGTTTGTTAGAAATTATAATCATATCTATATCTATATTACTCCTAATTATATGTATTTTGTTTTTCAATGCAGGGGCTATTTATTGTATTAGTTACGTAAATTCAATGTGTTTCCCCAAACGCCCTCTCTGTTGTGGTTGCTGTTGCTAACATGCACCGGATTACGTAAACGGCGTCGTTTTTTGTATATATCTATATCTATATATGTATTGGTGACTATACATATATATAAATATAAACATATATTGTGTGTAGAAGATGTCTAATAGTAATCAGGTGGTTAAGTTACGAAGAAAAGCGGTGAAGGCATGCATGACATGCCCAATCTGTAATAAGCTTCTTCGACATGCTACTACGATCCCTGAATGTCTACATACTTGTATGTATTTCTTATTTATTTATATTTGCTCTTTTCGCTTCTTATTATTGTTAATTCGATTCGTGTTTAATATCGTGTCATGTTATGTCGTGTTTAATACTTTAATAACGCGTAAAAATAACTGCTCCCTGAAATTAAGGTTAAAAGTTAAGGTACAGTGTGTAGTGTACTTTTATGTAACATGTTAAACATAGCTAGCTCTCTTACGGCAATGTTTAGCAAGAGTTTGTTTTAATACAGTACTACTTAATAATTATAATTCATGTTGAATGACAATATTAAGGGTTCTTTTGATTTGATTGATTTATGGTTTATTATGTTTATTGTTTGTAATTGTAGTTGTTAGAATTTGGCTGATTAGTTTGAAAATAGTTCATATTCTGTTTTTTTGAATGAGATTGATAAAAAAAAAGGGGGGGGATTAATTTACGGATCCCATTTAGATTTTGCCCAAATGTTTATGATTGGGTCGGTCTTTGAACAGTTGAAAGTTTTATGATGAAATGTAAGTGAAGGTGAGTTTAGGGTTCAATTTGCATTTTGTCTTTATGGTTTATAGAATAGAATGTAGGTAGTTCGGCTTATGGGGTGTTTGGAGGTGTGTTTGAGTAATATGATGCTGTTGATGATTGTTTTACTATCAGGGGTGATTAGCGGTGAATAATGAATTTGATATTATTTGCAGAATAATGGTGTCCAATAGGTAGAATAAAGTTTCTATATCTGTTACTTCCTTGAGTAACTAGAATTTGTCGAACAGTTAAGACCATCAAAAATGATTATTACAACTACAAGCAACAAAAGGCACTCAAAAACTGTATCTTATGTAAAACATATATGTATAACTGTATTTCAGCTTATTTTTTGGTTTTAACTATTCATTTTCACTTGGTCAATCTCAAAACATACATCAGAGCCCTCATTATAGTGTAAAAGTTACTATTTTTATGTAAGCTTAAAACATTGTGCTGAGTTTTTGAGCGTCATCCAGGTGTGGAAACGTTCTAGTTATTATAAAATGTGCGAAGTTGGATGCTTAGGTTGAAAGGAAACTACTTTTGTTGTCTTGTGATTCATGGACTTCTTAATTTTGTACCATGAAGCCTAACAATTTGAATACTTACGCATATTGAGGTCTAAAAGATGGTCGTTCACTAATTGTGTTTTGCTTCTTGGGCATCATCCAGTCTGCAGGAAATGTATCCATAAGAAGCTCACAGATGAGGAACTTGAATGTTGTCCAATATGCAATATTGATCTCGGATGTGTTCCTCTAGAGAAACTGAGGTCGCTCTGCTCTCTGTTTCTTTTATGATTTAGGCTATAGTTTGATGATATATCAGATAGTGTATTGGTATATGGTTTTCTGTAGATCCATCGTTAATGCATTTCCAAGTGTTTCAACTTGTTTATTTTTGCCTTTTAGGTTGAGTGGAGTACTTAGTGAGTCTAATAAAATTCTAGATATGTTCATTTTATCTATTTTGTAGCAGGTATGCCTTTCTATAAAAATGTTCAGTTAACAATTAAATGAGCCTAGTAACCTTGGCATGTACTACTGATAACAAAAAAATTTGGGTATGCGTTCTATAAGAAACCTTTCTTTGGTTAAGGGATGGTACTTCCCTTGCTATCAAAGATATGGAACTTCACAGGCAATATCTTTCCTATAATTTTTCTCTTTGTGCAATATGTCAAACATACTGTGTATAGTTTATATCACATGTAAACTAATTTTCAATTACATGCATGCTTGATAACGATTTGCTCTTGAAATATGATTAATATATTTAAACAGATGAAGTTTTTATATATGTTTAACAGGCCAGACCATAGTTTGTCTGATGTTAGAGGGAAAATCTTTCCTTCAAAACGGAGAAGGGTAAAGGCTCCTGAAGTTATGCCTTCAGTTACATTGCCATTAAGAAGGAAAGAGAGATCACTTTCATCATTGGTAGTCAGCACACCCAGGGTATCACCACAAACTACCTTGACTGGAAAAAGGTCAAAAGTCCCCGCAAGAAAGAAACAACGCGGGTCAACTTTCTCTGCTGACAAATCTGTCAAGAAAGAGGAAGACTCCACGGAAGATCAGCAAGATAGCTCAAGTTCACGTGAGACTTTAAACAAGTTCACACAGAATTTAAGACAGGTAAAGAAGTTCACCAATATGTTACAGGCCTTTATGCAATCATGTGCTTCTTAAACATGAGTTCTTGTTACTACTTCCTAGAGGTGGCAGAAAGAGCGGGTCAAAATGTGGTCGGGTGGGTCAAATGGGACATTTTTATGTCGGGCCTGAACCGGTCGTGTTGGAACGACTCACCAACATTTATTTGAGTTTAAAAATATTATTAGAAGTATAATATAATTTCTTAGAATACACATTAGATGACTTATAACCTGTCCTACGTGTTTCATAATTAGCCAAAAAATTTTATACATGTTACCCATTTGACCTGCTATCAGGATAATACAACCCAATTTGACCTATTGTCATGTAAATGGATTGCTATTTCTGCCTCTACTTGTTAAATCCTATAACTATTTCTAATGAGAAACAACTATATACATGCAGAATCCTTCGGCTCCCGAAGCATCTAGTGATCCTTCAATTAATAAAGAAGCAAAGGATGGGAAAGATGATCTCTGGAATCCTTTGAATTGTTTGGTGGAAGTCGCAAATAGGAGCAAATCTCCCAATGCTTCACAAGGATCTAATGTTAAACCCGAAGCACAACATACCCAAATGAGTGAAGTACATGCCCGTAAACCGAAAGGAAAGGATCAACTGAAGCGTTCAAAATTTCAAGATGAGAATGGACTGTCTGATGTGGATGTTACAGAATCAGCAAAACCTAAAAAGATTAGAAAGTATCGCAGAAACAAAGCAGGTTCAAAAGCTATGCTGGATGCTGATGTTAATAATGCTGCTCGAAGAATAAATCCCATTTGGTTCCATTTGGTACCTTCGGAACAACAGTGAGTACTTTAGACAAATCTTAGCAATATAATAATACTTTCTTTCTTATATGGGCAAACCTCAAGAAGATAGATGCTAGTACTATTTGCTTTTTACAGATATATGCAATGTACTCTTTTTAACCATGTAATGCAACATACTTGCCATTTCTAACCAAAGTATGCAATCTGTAGCATTGAATGGTAAAATGATGGTAAGTATGTTGCCTTGAGTGGTTACAAACTTATATTTTGGTAAAAAAGATGGCGAATATGTTGCATTAAATCATTAAAGAAAAGTATGTTGCATATGGATCAGTTACATTGCTTCTTCTTGCAGTTTTCCCTTCTAAAATTCACTTGTTAATTCCCTTCCCATGTTTCAGGGAAGGCGAGCCCTTGGGGCAGATAGAAGGAAGTTTTGTCAGACTAAAGTGAGTTCTCTTTTTTTCCCCCTTTTATTGTCCAAAGTTATATGTACCGTGAAACTTTGCACATGCTTATTTACATAGGATTTTGATAGTGCAAAATTTGTATATGCTTATTTAGTATAATGGCTAGCCAAAGATTTACAACCAAAGTAGGCACTGCCATAATGAAAAGGTTTCAGGGTATAAACTATAACAACTTCACTAAAAAGAAGTTTCAGAATATTCCCTGGCTTCCATGTACCAATACATTAGTAGAAGCTGCCTCTAAATAAATGAAGTTCACTCTTTTCTTGCTTATGTAATAAGAAGTATATGATATTTTATTCAAAATAAAGATAATACCTATGAAAGACACAAAAGTGGTATGCTTTCTAGAGACAATTGTCTCTCCAAACCATGCTTAACCAACCCTAGTTCGATACTAAATCAAGCATACCAAACAACACTTGCATTTTCAAATTTGAATTGTTATATTTTCTGTAGGTTATAAAATCGGTGGTCGGGTGGGTTGGGCAACCAGTCAAAACCCTTAGTTTCACTTTCTCTTCCTTTCTTTAAATTTAACAAATATCCAGTATGGTAAATATGATTACATCAAATGTGTATTGTACAAGAGTTTCCAAGTTTTTTGAATAAAGCAATTCAAGAAGTTGTAGACACTTGAATATACTTCCAGAGTTCCAGGTTGACTTTTAAGCCATTCAACTCATTTGACCTTTTTTTTTAGCTTCTTTCTTTGTATTAATGTTTCCCATTTGACCCGTCATCAATAATATATAACCCAAATTGACCTGCATTCACACATTAACGAGGGGTTTCTTTTTGTCTGTTGACCCGTATCTAAAGCTAAAGTAGAAATAGTCAACAATCATATATTCCAATGTACTAATCAAGTATTGGCTAAATGTGGGAGTGTTAGATACAAGCAGTTCCCTTTACCTGCTGTAGTCCCCTCTGTTGTTTATACTCTTTGCCTCTTTGGGCTATTCCTAATCACATATGCATTTTCATACTTTTTAATTAAACCCAATACCTCCCAAGTCTCAAATATTCTTTATTGATAATTAATTAAAGTCCCTTTACAGCCCACATACTCACCACATGCCTGCATGATTCTCTTAAGTATGGTTCATTGACTTTTAACATATACTTCATATTTAGATTAAGCCGTTATGTATAACTTGCAAGATGTGATTATATGCTGACATAAAGATGGCCCCACCACGCCAGTGCATCGAATCTTCCCAGCATTTATTAAAGACCAGTTCAGTGACTTGAACTTACCACTTCGTCATTGGTTATATATTAATATTATTTATCATATGATTTCAGGGATGGTAACATACCCGTATCAATTATCCAGAAATTCGTGATGAGTAAATTGAAACTTGGAAGTGAAGACGAGGCAAGTTTATGAGTTTTCATCTTGGTCAATTTTGATTATGTTATATGTATATCTGAAGATATACTGAAATAGAGCTTTCTTCTCTTTTCACTCTTTGACGTGCTTAAATATGTAGCTTGGCTAAGTTTCTATTTATCCAACCATTATGCTTCAAATCCACTGTACAACTATTTTCATAGAGTTATCGTATTCTTGTTATATACCAAATTTATCTTTATTTTTCCAAAAAGCATAGTCTAAGGTTAGAATAAAAGTGAAATAAAATCTACTCCTTTGTTCCATAACATATGCAATAATTTTTATTTATTGATGTCTCATGTTATTTTTCAACTTCCTCCTTTTTTGTTACTCCGGGGGGTATAATTGCTTATTTTCCATTTGTAATTATCGAAACATTCATGCCAAATACTCTGTCTTGACATTACCAAAGTCCAAAGGGATCTGGTAATTTTGCGATTCATTTTTGTTCTTTGTTACAAGAATACTCTCTTATCGGAAATGAACATTCTATATTCTTGAATGTATGAGTGAGTGCAAAATGTTCTGTTGCAGGTTGAACTGAGATGCATGGGTCAGCCGCTGGTGCCAACATTGCTGCTAGGTAACCTTATGGAGCTGTGGCTGCAGAAACAGCCAAAATCACAGACAGTTTCAGTTATAATTGGGACATCTGCTAAGGAATACATGATGGAGATATCATATGCTAGAAAGACTACAGGTTCGGGTGCGACTCCAGCTATTTAACTAGTATGCCCTCCTTCAGTTTTGGCATAGAGAAAAAACAAGATCCTGAGATGTAAGCCATGTGTTGGCCGTGGTAGTTTCTAGTTTTATAGTTTATGTATGAGACAATGTGAATGGTATAAAGTTTAAGTTACTATATAGTTGCAAGTCTATGTTTTATATAGTATATGGTTTCTGCATCTTTATTAAAGTTGGGTAAATTTTGGCATGTTACCTTTGGACCATCCAACTTTTTAGCAGTTTACAGTTACTCTCACTCTCCCTGTAGTTGCTGCATTATTACACTAGCATATGGCGTTGTAATTTTTATTTTTATTTTGTTATTTTACGTTGTACGCTGACTATGGTCTCTTCCTAACGACGTAAATATATTCATTCCGTCTCATTCATGAATCACATTTTAGTGATCTTTAGGTCTAACAGTATTGGTATTGGTAGTAAAAATCATGTCCTGTTTTTTCTATCAAGGATTGTGAACAGTTTTTTAAGAAATAAAATTCAATCTTTTGAATCTATATGGGCATGTATAAACCAACCATATGAAAAGAAGGGACCAGAATGAGAAAATTGATAGATTGGAGAGCAAAATTTAAATAATGATCCAAACTAATATGCTGTTGCAAGATATATTTACATGAATCTAACTAACGCCAATTTGTTAAATTACAACATACACTAATCAACTGTACAACTAAAACATCTCTAAAAAAGGAACCGAAAAGAAAGAAAGAGAAAGAAAAAAAAAAAAGCCTTTATGCATGCATGCTCTTATTTCCTCGATTACAAATAATGAAAGAATAGTCAATTTAGATACCAGTAAACCCAAGCTCATCAAGAGCCTCCTTGCAGCGAGGATCCGCATTTGTGGTCATGAACCCTAGCGGGTTAGCATATCGACCCTTGCCTTTGACCCCATGCTTGTTGGTCAGAGAAACTCGAACATGGTTCTCATCATCCATAAGTTCTGGACAATTAGGATCCGGGCTTTCACTCACTGAGATTTCACAAACCTCTTCTGCATGGTCACCAACAGCAGTGAGTATATACTTGCCTTTATCATCACTACTTCCTTCTAGCCGATAGCTTTCCTCACCGGTCTCTTTGTGGCATACAAGGGTGATTTTGGTTTTTGGCAACGGGTAGCTGATCTTGGTTGGAAATTGGATCCGACATGGGTCACAATAAACTTTACCCTGAATAATAATCGTCTCGTCACTTGAGGGTACATTGTCTTTTTCTTGGGTAATAAATTCTTCCTCATTGGCAATGGTACCATCAGCGTGTGCATCTTTTCCTTGGATCATGAAGTCAACATCTGGTCCAGGGGCGACGTCACCTTTCTCCTCAAGGAGGGAGCCACTGCTAGGACCAGGGGCTAGCCCGTCATTTTCCTCAAACATTAAGTCATCTCCTATTGCTACATAGTCTCCTACATGAGCAGTGGGAGGGGCACCTCCGCTTATCCAACTACAATGAGCCGTTGTAACCATGGACAAGACCATGGGCAAAAGGACTAATGTATAATCTACCATTTTTTTTATTTTTTATTTTCTAACTAATGTTATTGTGAAATATGTTATGGTGATGATGGTGATGATGGAGGAGGTGGTGGTGGTGACTGAAATTTGAGCGGTTGAATATGAAATAGAGAAGTTTTATATGAAAGGATGAGGTTGGGAGAAAAAGAAGGAAGAAAATGGTTAGATTTCTATTTATAGAAAATGATCATAAACACTAAAAAGACCAAGTTATATTCATTAAATCTCGGGTCCTGATCATCTGGATATCATATATTATCTTTCATTTTTATTCTAAGAAACTGTATAAAACAAACAGACATACTAATATAGTATACTACTAAAATATATGTTTATGTACAGTTACATGTCATGGAAGAACTTGTAAGTCTTGACGTCATCTATGATGAACTTAACAGCACCAATGCAACCCATGACCGCTACAGCTGAGAACCATGTCGCTATGACAATGTTCAGGATCACAATTGGGCTCGAGTTCTTTGGCATTTTTCCTGCCTTCAGATGAGCTAATACCGGAAACACAAAGTCAAGTGGGGTGAACCCAATGGCTCCACATATCGACACGAAATCCCCGAAGAATGGCATGGCTGCAGCCACGAGGGTTATCAAACCCATATAAAGTGAGGTGAATAGTAGACGTTGAAGATGGGTTCTGAAAGGAGATCGACCAATTTGTTCACTTGACACCTTTATATCCTCGAGAAGGCCGTATGTTGGCCTGCAATATATCTTACCAACAACCATGGATTACAAGCTTTAATAAACGAGTAGAGGTGGGAAAGATGGGCAGGTTGGGCTTGGGGTGTCAGGCAGACAAGGGTTACCGGTCAAAACATGTGATTTGGGTAATGGTTGGGTTAACCTGAAACACTTTTTGTCCAACCTTTTTAAATTTTATAAAAATAGTTGTATCAGATATGATTACAAAAATAACACTATTTCAATTTTCAGTAAGAATCAAAACTTTTATAAGACGTTTTGGAAGGGTGTATGCATACATCTTGGGGTGACTTTTGACCCATTTGACTTGTTTGCTTTTTAGTTAAATGTTTTGGTTTTAGCCCGTTTGACCAGTTAGAGATAGAACATAATTCAAAATTTGACTCATCTATAAGTAAAATGGGTCGCACTTGCCACTTCAATAAATGAGTGATCGCCTACTTGATTATTTGGTGCATAATGCACACTAATCAGTAATCATTGCATATGCTTTAAGAGTTTAAATACAATGTTTAAAAATCAATCAACTACCTGAAAACAACCACATATTTGGATCACTGCAAAAAGATTTGCCATAACAATCGTCCATTTGGGGGTTGTAAGAGAAGCAACAATAAAGGGTTGGACTCCTGTACCAAATGCCCAGTAGCCAAAGAAAGCCAATTGCCAGTAACTAAGTATGATGATGGTGTATGCAGTTGCTATCCCTTTATACATAGTTTTCTTTGCGGGTTCTTGGACAGTATTCTGCAGATTGCAGTTGTGCAAGTTTAAGGTATAAAGCCAAGATTCAGCTGTTAACTACATATTAGATGTTACAGTTTTTACCCATTTACTTATGAATATGGTTATATTATATCTAAAACATGCTGAATGGGTTTAATAAAAAAGAGCTAAAAGAGTACCAGGTCAAATGGATCAGATCACTCGTCAGAAGTCAACCAAAGTATATTTGTAATGAATATAACCTCCTAAGCCGTTTCATGTATTACGGTAATAACAGAGTTTGAATCGAACTAAATGCACTAATTATCTCTCATGAGATTTTAAACACTGACAAAGAAGAGCTTCTGGGTCAACCAGACCTGACCCATACTGAAAAACCTGTTTTGACTTGTTACCCGACCCGCCCATCTTGCTACCTCTACTACATATAGAAAGCTTTAAATATCAAATGATACTGTAATATGGATTTTACTAACATCCCATGTCAATAGCTACAAGGGTTATAACGTCATTTACTTGTATTTCAGGAAGCATGGCATCACCAAATGAAAATGCGATAACCCCAAGACCATTGAAGGCTTTGAACATTTTCGACAAAGAGCTTCCTTCGAGACTGTAACTTATGGTACCTCTATCAATCTTCTTCCCTGTGACAACAAGTGTTAAGTCAGACTCAAGTTTTTCGGCATGTGTTTACAAGAGGAAGCGAAATGGGTAGGTCAGGACGTTGTGTAACGGGGTGAAACAGGTTCAGTTGGGTTGGGTTGGGTTGGGTTGGGTTGAAACAGTCTTCGTCAAAATATTTTCAACTCTTACAATGATTACACTATTTCAAATCTAAAATCATTTTTTTGAATAAAATGATTTAGGAGATGAAAAACTCTTTGACCGTCTTTCAACTCACAACCATTTGACCCATTCCATTTTAAGCTATTTTTTTGTGCTGCTTGTTAACCCATTCATAAGTTAATGGATCAATACTTCCCCTTCTGTCTTTTTCTGTTTTATCAATGCTTATGATTGTCAATAAACCTCAGCTGCTAAAAGACACAAGTTTTTTGATCCTATTAGTGACTAGCTGAACTTTAACCAATGCAAAAAAGCCTTCTTTTTGTAGTCTATTGGTGACATTTTGGGTCTGGCTAATTGGGTAACGGGCATGGGTCAAACAGATTTTCTTTTAGGACGGGTCAAAACACTTCTGATTGGGCCGGGTTGGGTGGACCGATGAACTTTTTTTTTGTCTTTCGCAATATCATCAATGATTTATATATTAATTATATATTGTTAAAATAAGGGTTTTGCTAAACAAACATATTCTGAGCTTGTAAACACTTGATCATGTCATGGGAGACCTTTGGCCAGTTTGAGATGTTCCCTTTTTTGACCCATTTGGAATAAATGATTAACCAAATTGATTCATTTCAAATACATGGATCAAAATGGACTTTTCTATCAGGTAGTGTTTTATACAGTCACACGTATTGTTGACACTTACACAACCAATACAAGAACAAAACGAAACAATTTTGATGCCTTACCGTTATAGATTGTTACACCAATGGTTGTGCCAGCAAATCCAATTGTACTAAATGTGCAGACTCCATTCAACCATCTAAGTGAATGGATATTTGGTAGCTGAGAAAGAACAAGTTCAAAGATCCCGAAGAAGATAATGAAATGTTGAAGTGTTAAACTACCCTCCTTATGGTAGTATTTGTATACTGCCTACAAATGAGGACAAGTATAAATACAACAATACTCTATCAGTGAATGCATACTTGCAAACGAAAAAGACAGATGTAAGTACTGACCTTCAGGCTACTTCCAGCAGCAATTTGAATGGCGATATTGTTACCCAAAGAAGCCACCTGCTGGAAAAATGCAATAGACCAGTAACCCCAACTTCCTTGAAGACAGACCAGAGATGATAAAGATCGACCATGTAAGAAATATGTTCAACAACATGGGAGATTTGGAGTAAAAGACCACAGATTCAGCTTAAACAAGTTAATGCATTGGTTTAGCTCAAATTATAAGTTATAAAGTCTGCTAAAGCATAAGGCTTTCTTAGTTGTTGCACAAAGGGCGGGTTAAGTAAGTGTTTAAACGGGTTTGGGTTAGTGAGGGTCAAAAGAGACTGAGTCGACCCACCAACACTTTATGTTTATTTTTCTTACATGTGAACACTTTCAGTAACAAGAAAGTAAAAATTACATTCCTTGCTTGTGAGTGCTTCACATATGACCCAAAACTAGCATAATATCAATCAATGACATGTAATAAAAGAAAATATGCATACAGCAAACAGTTCAATTCACTCAACCTTATGATGAAAGCGAGGGTGGTGGTATTATATATCAATGAAACTAAGATATGGTAAGTAAATCAATCCAAAAAAAACCACATGTAACTTAGTGGCGGAACCAAGAATCATGGTGAGCCGTAGCATAACATTTTAGCATAGTGTATGATAAAATTAAAAAATTGTAAAAAATACGATATCATTAGAAATGGTAAACAAATTAACAAAAAAGGCTTATCATTTAAAGAACGGGTATCATAATTTCCTAAGCCCATATCACTAACAAAGAATTGTACTATTTTGGAATAAAAGTTACACCTCATGAGCCGAGCGGACCCATAGCCCGGGCTACCCCTAGCTATAGAGTAGTTCTGCCATTTTGTAAACGATCTTTAAAATCATATCACTTGAACCAAAAGATGTGTTCTCCCTTTTATACAAATATGTACAACCATGCTAGTCTTATGTCTAAATTATTATTCTGAGGACACTAGAATAAATTACTCTGAAACTTAGTTATGCACAACAAATACGAATAGTACGTTACAATTGTGTAGCTGTGAAAATCATGAATTTGTTGAGTATGACTAAATTTTGTTGCGAATATATCACTCCCACATAAGGACACCTGACAATTTATTTAAGGCAATAAAAACCCAAAACATGATCATTTTTCATGTTAAGAGTTTCTTCTTTGTTTAAGGCGGACATCAAGTACTCATAAACCGATTAGAGAACAAAACTAACCGTAAATGCTACCAGCAAGATGTCTATAAGTCGTGTGCTTCTTCCCATTCCATTTCCATAAAGACGCGATCAGATTACTCGAGTACCAAGTAGTTAATGTTGCACCCACCAAGCTTACCACCCCTAGTATTTCACCATGTACAAAGTCACAATCAAAACATCAAATACCCTTGTGATATAGCATTAATCAAACTCCAACTTGAATACTATCCAATTTCTTTCGCAATTCTACTTAATATATATATAGATTCCAACATTTTTGTATGAAAAACCAATGACCCAAACAGTACAAAAAGCCATATTTAATAAAAGTTATAAAAAAAAAAAGTTCAAAATGACTATTAATTACGACTTAAATGAAAAAGTATGTTGATATTGTAAGTAGAAATTCTAAAGTCGAGTAATAATATAATACCTAAAGGCCATCCGAGAGAAGAGACAGCGAAAGGAAGTGGAGCATATGCCGCTGGAGTGGCAATAGTGGTTGCAACATGGAATGCAGCATGCTTCCATGAGCCTTTACCAGTGTCATGAGTGTAGTTACCTTGAAGTGACGTAACGGTTGAGACTTCTTCTTTAATGTTGTTACCACCGTCGTCGTCGGATGGTGGTAACTGGTTTTTTGAGGCCATGTCTGCTTAGTGTGTGTCGTGGATTTGGGTGGGTTTGATGAATGGTAATCAGCATTTTCATATATTTGGACAAAAGTCGTTAAGGATGGCTGTTGTTTTGACATTTGGTAACATCTGTTGACTTTATGACAACCATAAATCCATTAACATTATGACTTTATTGACATGCCGTAGGATCAACGGATAATTTTTAAAAGTTAGACGATCAATGAAATTTCAGCAACCTACATAGATGATTTTACTCTTTTGTTTTAAAAACCGATAGATTCCCAACATCTTTTATCCATCCATAACAATGTCTGCATTATACAATCATACTGTGCAATAAAAAATATACATTTATTATAAATGACTAAATATTTGTTATTGATTTATCAATACTTTTGCTTTTGTCAAAGTCTTAAGTACTAATGTTTTGACTTTTGCTCTTATCATCTTCGAAAAATACAAACACAGTGATACAAAGAAGTCATTATTATGAGTTTTATTTCAATATTTAGATATAGACAAGTGTTTACAAAATTGAGTGGTTATTGTGGTTTTGTTGGGTTTTTTTTTTAAATTCTTTGTAATCTTTTTAATTCATTTAAAGTATATATTTGTTAAAATTCTTTTTACAAAAGAAATATCGAGAATACTTATATATAAACTATAATCGATAATCGAAGGGTGTACGACATACTATGATTGGAATCTGTTTGTTTGTTGTGCTAATGATATTGTCATCTTTATCTTTATCTTTATCTTTATATATACTAAAAGACAACTGACATAATCATTTATTGACCAATCACAACACTTCAATCCTCAAAATTGAACATTGATGATGTCATTATTAATCTAATTATAATATACTATTAAAAAGTAAAAATATTAATAATCATTATCCAAATATATTAGTATTTTATATATACTAAAAGACAATTGACTAAAAGACGACTGATCTAATCATTTATTGACCAATCACAACTCTCCAATCCTCAAAATTGAACATTGATGATTTCATTATTAATCTAATTATAATATACTGGCGTAGGTGTACGTTGGTGGTGGTGGTTAGAGCTGGTTCTCTTTTTATTTTAATTTTTATGAAATATGACCTGAATCTGTTAATGGATTGTTGTCAATTAATATATATATATATACTAGATTATACTCGTGCGATGCACGGGTTGACATGATTCTCGAATAATAACTCAGGTAACAATCAAAATATACCAACATTTTTACCTATTATGTACGTGGTATGAGAGCATTCATGATAATTAAAAACTTGCATTGTAAATATATCTTTTATTTTTATTCATATCAAATGTTTACTTGTGATCACAAAACTTTTCTAATCCGTAATAGTG
>JAOEHQ010007321.1:0-17317 GCA_025447715.1 Asclepias incarnata
AGGCATAAAAACATATCCAACATAACGTTACAGGTAAGAGCTCATTCTAGCATAATAAGGAGCAACATAAAACATATGAAAGGCATACATACCAATAGTAGATTAAACTTAAATTATATTACAAATTAAGATTTGGCCACCTAACTGTAAAAAACAACCCCCGAAACCCCTACAAGGATTACTTATCTACCGTATTCTTCTAAAACTAACCCTAGTCTTAAATTCTTGAAGATGAAAACTGAAAAGGAAACAGATCCGTGTAGGCGTGTAATTTACTTGTTTAAAATTTGTTTTAAGGGGAAATCGACACTGTTTTCTTTCAAACTTAAATCATTGTTATATTATTCTTAACTTAATCAATGACTACATTTTATGATTCCATTTACCTATTAAATTTCGATCAGGTACACAACACTACATAAAACTATACAGGTTATCTATCATGTACATAATCAAAAGCCAGGCGACCATGTTCAATTGAAAATTCTTATTATGTTTCACCTGCTACTTTGAAAATAGATTTTTCTCTTTTTCAGCTATACTTTTTAATCTAAAAGGGGTAGAAATTATTTATTAACTAATGAATATATCATTTGCTCTTCCCAAAATAAAAAATAAAAAAAATGAATATATCATTTTCAATTGATAAACTATGATTAGACTTGTTTATTATGAGCAAAGACATGGATCACCATATTAAAATTAGAAAAACAGAACCTCTTTATGGAACTTTGAGTCCCAATTAAGTCTTTTAAATACTTTGATAAAAACAACGTAAAATATGAGATTTTTTTATAACCCTTTTTAGTCGTAATTTTCACATGAGTCAATATCTTAATATATTTTTAAATTACAGTTTTCGTCCCTTAACTTGACAGCTTTTGCACTTTCAATCCCTTAAGTGAATTAATTATAATTTTACCCTTGAAGTTGGCAAAATTTTGCAATCAAGGTCCACCCCTCACACGGCGCGAGTTTAAGGCCGTTAACGGAGGCACGTGCAAAAAATGTGAGGGCATTAATGTCCTTTCCTAACGGATTGAAAGTGTAAAACATGTCAACTTGAGAGACGAAAAATGTAATTTACTCTCTCTCTCTCTCTCTCTATATATATATATATATATACAAATCTCAACTCTATATATATACAATCTCAACTCTCTCCTCTCCTTCTTTACTCCTCTTTCTCTATCACTAAACATCACAGGCACCACCATGGACTCCACCTGTGGTGGTGGTTTGCGGTGAGCATCCAAAGGTTGAGGAAGTTGGAGTGGATCTACATCAATATAGATACAAGCAAAATAATATCTAGAAATCGAACTAAAATCACAACCACCACTGCCGGATATTTGATTCAAACAAACAACCACTTTCGGATCCATCACCGTCGTCGCACACCACTCTGAATTTCCCCATCCTCACCGCACGACCATTTCCAGATCTTTGCCTCAGGTGGGAATTTGTACATTGATTCAATGATTGTGGGTGTTTGCTATGGATCTTTACCACACGTTTCTCTTTTTGAAAGTTGTAGGCTTGTCGTAAACAAAATTTGTTTATCAAACTTCTACTGATGGCTATGATTCTACTTCACTGCAATTCATCGGTAGAAAGTTTGATAAACAAAATTTGTAATATGACAACAACTTACTGCACATCCGGTATTCCGTTTCGCTTTATTTTTTGTTGTATAAAAATATGTTTTGGGTGGGATTGTGTGTGAAAGAAGTATGTGAAAATGTTGTATTTATAAAGGAAAATTTTGATTTTGATTTTATTTTATTTTATTTTTTATTTTTATTTTTTTGCTAAAGTAGCCATTGAACGGATAGAAAGTTTTTGAAATAAAATTTTTGGGATTGTGGGGGTTCGCACACCACAGCCGGATTTTGAAAGAATATGGATTTTGTATATGTATTTGTATATGTACGTATATGTGTTTGTATTTGAAGATGGAATGTATCGTGAGAATAGATAAAACTGAATTCTGTTTGAGTAAATGATTTTTGATTTGCGTTTAGATTTGGTATGAAAGTGGAGTTTATTTTTAGGTATAGTAGGAAATGTAAGCCAAGTATGAAAATCCATCGGAGAAGATGCTTGTTGGCCGGAATTTCGTTGGAAAAATGACTGGAAATAATAAAAAGACGTTGGAAAGGTGAAAGGACCATCGCCTCACACTTCTTGCACGTGTCTCCGTTAACGGCCTTTAACTCGCGCCATGTGAGGGATGGACCTCGATTGCAAAGTTTTGCCAACTTCAGGGGTGAAATTGTAATTAATTCACTTAAGGGATTGAAAGTGCAAAAACTACCAAGTTGAGGAACGAAAAATGTAATTTACTCTATATTTAAACTAAAAGTAAATTCGATAACGATTTTGCTATGAATGTGTATAAGATGAATGTATATAAGAATTTATATTACAATAAAAATAATAAATATAACTAATTTAATATGACTATAAACATGCTTACAATTTTGGTGGTGACATATGAGAAGTTAAAGGTAAAGATTAAGAATTAAGATGGTAAAGTTCATATATTATCTATTGAATCTTTAAACATGCTTTGTAGTAAATATTTTAGACATATATATTATTACTCATGTCACAAATATAATTGGTTACAAAACTATATGTTAAACTAATTTTAATCAACTCATATTGAAAAATGAAAAGGCAACAATTGCTAGTATTTGAGAAACAATAAAGTTTGTGGTGGTATCTGCTAGAGGTGTACTCGTTTTTGACCCAAATCGGTTTCAGTTTGAAACGGAACCGGTTTTTGTTCAGCTTGGTCAAAACTGGTTCGGGTTCAAACCGTTTACCGGTCCCCAAAAACCCACACTTATTCCAACCGGTTAGAGTCGGTTTGAAAAAATCGGTTTGGGCTATTTTTAAAAAAAAATTATTTATCATTACTTGATATTATATATATAGGATTTGGAATTTATAGAATAATAGTTATTATAAAATAAATAAGACACATTGTGAGCTTGACAAATGTCTTTTACATTTAAAATTTAATTTTAATGCTTCAAGGGTAGTTTTGTATTTTGCCCACTCCCTCTTAATGTGTATTTATTTATTTTCAATTTATCTCCTAAAAAGTCTTCCATCCAACCTAAATGTACTAACATCTTCTTCCTTCAACATTCAACAAAAACTTATCCACCTCCAAAACCTACCATTTGTTATCCTAGTGCCACCCTTATCTCCATCAACCACCGTCGCCCCCATTCTCCGCCACCATCGGACACCACACACCGCCGTCGTTGTACGTGACTGCCTCAACGTTGCACACCACTTTCTTTCTCTCTCTTCTTAGATTTGAAAATCTATTAGATCTGAAAATCTATTAGATCTGAAAATTGATTTGCAACCATTTTTTTATTTTGTGATTCTCGAACCATATCAGAATCTTGCACCATAAATCTTCTTTAGAAGCCTATGTAGAATCGCACCTTATCAGAATTGCATGCCAACCTCCACTGTCGTCGCCCTACCACCATTGCACGCCACCACCCAAGGTCACACGCCACCCTCCTTCTCCACGGCTGTGCATCACTTCAAGTTTTTCAGATTAATAAATTCATATCAGTAAATATTATTTGTTGAAAGGTTGATTTCTCGAGTTAGGGTTCATCAATTTGTTAGTGATTTGGTTTGTAATTGATATGTTGAGAAATCATTGTGCATCAGTTTTGTATGTGATATGTTAAGAAATCACTGTGCATTAGTTTTATAGGTGATATGTTGAGAAATCATAGTGCATCAGTTTTCTAATGAGAGTAATTACAATTATAAGAAAATAATTGTGCATAAGTTTTTGTATGTGATATGTTGAGAAATCACTGTGCATCAGTTTTTGTATGTGATATGTTCTAGTTCAGCTTTTGTATGTGATATGTTGAGAATTCACTGTGTATTAGTGTTGTTGACTGTTGTAGATCAGCTTTTATATGTGATATCTTGAAAAATCACAGTGCATCAGTTTTCTAATGAGAGTTATTATAATTATAAGAAAAATCATTGTGCCCATGATTATTTTATTTTATCCTTATTTTTTGCTGTGTTGTTGTGCATCAAATAAAAAAATACTTTTTTTTTTTACATCAGTGGAGTAGGCATGCGCACGGGTCGAAACCCGGCCCGACCCGGCTTGACCCGTGACCCGTGAATGCAAGAAACTCCAACCCGCAACCCGGTCCATTAAGGTTCGGTTCGGGTCGGGTCGGTTTCGGACGGGTCTCTGGTTTTCTTCACATTTTCACGGTTTTTGGCCAAACCCGACCCGGTCCGGCCCAGCCCGGCCAACCCGTGACCCGGAAATGCAACAAAAGCTTGACCCGTGACCCGACCCGTTAGGGCTTCGGGCGGGTCACGGATTTTCGGGCCAAAAACTCATCCCTACAGTAGAGCTATAAAAAAGAAGAGAAATTAGTTAATTATTCTAATTAATAAATCAAATGAGAGAGAAAATTTGTTAAGATATAAAAAGTCAAATATACCCTTAATGTAAATGTTAATTAATTAAATAAAATCAATTATTAATTATCCTAATTAATGCACATGATCAAGATCTAACGGTCCAGATCGTGTATTATTTGTTTTACGTTAATGTTTGTTTTATAATAACCAACCCCTATATATATATATATATATATATATATATATACATATACATGGTATTAGGATAAGATATATGATATTAGGTTCGGATATCTATTTATTAATTAAAATAGGATTCTGAAAAAACCTTTTGACACCTTCGGATTCCATCCTGAAAACTTTTTCACGCCTCTCTCTCTTCATTTAATATATTTGTTTCCTTATCATTTTTTAACCTATTATTTAGGTTTTTCTTTTTTATTAACATTATCATTTAATTTAGTTATATCCTTTTAAAATTACCTAATAGATTTAGATTATTATATACTTATTAATTTTTGTATTATTTAGAATTTGCATTATTTTTTTAATTTATTATAGATTTTGAATATTCCCTAACTATAATTATACTTGCATTATACGCATTGGTGAATAATTTGTCAAACTTTTAAAAGTTTAAAAATAACTAAAATGTTGAGAGACAACACCCAGCGAGGAGTGATATAGTCCGACTTCGTTGACCGCTGTATTTGAACAGTTTTAGGTTGTGGTGTATGAGATGCATTATTATTTTTTTTGATTTTACAAATACATATTGTATTTATTTATTATAAACATTTATATTGGTGTTGACTTTGTTTTAATGCTTAAATACATACGACTTTCTTATTATATGAATATTACGATTAATTGATTACGACTTTTCTTAATATAGGACATTGATCATTGATTATTATGATTTATTTAAAAAGAATTACAAAAATATGTTAAATGCTTTGTATTTGCATTTTGAACATTTCATATAAAAGATAAAAACCGGTTACAAACCAATTATAGTGGTAAGAATCCCAAACCGGCAGGCTTTTAATAACCTAACCGTTTTTGATAAAAACCGGTTTTGACTAGTTTCAGTGTTGATTTCGGTTTGTATTGTACACGACTAGTATCTGCGACTAGTCTACAAGTCTATTGGTAAAGTATTTGAGAAGCAAAATTTGAAATTAGTTTTGAACAAAATTAATTTAAAAAAAAGAAAGTAATCAAAATTAGGATAGATCATAATATGTTTTAAAAAAAAAACATGGCTGAGGCACTTCCTCTTTTTTAATAAAAAACAATTGAGTTTTAAAATTTAAGGATTTGCTAACTAAGTAACTAATACCCTTGAGCACCAATATAGTGAATATATTTAATACTTATTAATCTATACTCTATAATATATACTCTATAATATATAATAAAGCAAAAGACTCATTCTCAAATGATAATCCTTTATACCTATTTTGCCTCTCACTTTACTTATGTATATTTTCATTCTCTTATTGATGTACCAAAAATACCCTTAATGAAATAATTTACAATGTCTACCCCTCAACTCCTAAAATAACTACATTATCCTCTTTTACATCAATTACTCTTTACATTAATAACCTACACTACTCGCCGCCGCCGCCACCCATCGCCGTCACCGCCAGTCACTGCCGCTACCACATCACTGCCGCCACAATGACCGCCACATTGCGCGGGTACCCTTCTATATATAATAAAGCAAAAGACCCTTCTCCCATCTTCTCAAAAGATGAACTTTAATCCCTAAAATGCCCATCCCTTTACTGATATAATTCTACATTCTCTTATCTATAATCTATAATATATAATAAAGCAAAAGAACCCTCTTGCATCTTCTCAAAAGATGAACTTTAATCCCTAAAATGCCCCTCCCTTTACTGATGTAATTCTACATTCTCTTACTGCTTTATCAAAAATACCTTTAATGAAATAATTTGCAATATCTATCCCTCAACTCCTAAAATAACTACACTACCTCATTTTACATCAATTACCTTTACATCAATAACCCACACTATACGCTGCCGCCGTCACCATCAATCGTTGCCGCATTGCGCGGGTGTCCTTCTAGTATTTATTAAAACAAATCACTCCTCATATTTTCTCAAATTATGATTCAATGAGTCTATTTTACCCCTCAATTATATATTGTATATTTTCATATCCTACTGATAAATCAAAAATACTCTTGAAATAATTTATAACATCTATCACTCAACTCCTAAAATAAATATACTACTCCTTTTACATCAATTAACTTTACATCAATAAGTTACACGTACTACTCGTTGCCGCCGCCACCAGTCATCGCCGTCATTTCCCGTCGCCACCACCGCCAGTCGCCGCGTTGCGCGGGTACCCTTTAGTTTAATATAATAGTTACTATATTTATATGAATCATAAGTATATATTTTTATATCTTATTAATTATTAATTCAATATAATAGTTACTATTTTTATATGAATCATAATATATATATTTTTATATTTTAGCTACACAGTATTTCTCTACGTATTAATCTATCTTAAAGAATATGATTAACACAAGTTTAAAAAAAAAAAACACTCATATAGTGTTTTGCACTTATGTCTATTTGCTTTAAAGAGTGTTAAGTTAAAATAAATAATATTTATAAAAATTAAGCTATTTAACATACACTGTTTTTAACTTTAAAAAATATAAAAAATATATATATTATGACATAAAAATCTCAAATAGTTATTATTATTTTGAGTAATATAAAAGATATTTCATAAATTTATAAGCCTAATACGAGTTATTATGGTTAAATTAACAATGAGACAGAAAAATGAATAATAACCTGGTAAATGCTTAATGTTTTCCAAATAATATCCAGAAATCAATATATTCAAACTGGCAAAAATACAAAATATATCACTAAACATATCAATTATCCCAAATTAAAATCAACCAAAAAAAAAGTCACTATAACAAAACTCATTATAAAAAAAATTTAAAATCATAAAATCAAATTAAAATAACCGACCACAGCTTCAAATAGTCCATTTCCAGATCTTAATCCTAAGATCAACTTTACATTTCACACCAGAAGTTACCGCGGTTGTTACCGTTTTACCGGCCGGCGCAACCGCCTTGATTCCGTTACACACAACTCTAATCGGAATTTTTTTAGTCTTCAATCCACCAATTTTAATCTTCACTTTAGTATCTAACTGAACAGTTAATGGAATATTCCTTTTATTCTTTAGAAGATGCCGCCGGCGATGGCGGCGAGGATGACTAGGAGTATGATAATGAAGGTGAGCCAGAGACAGAAAGAGCAGCAGCAGCTGCGGCGGTTCCGTCGAGGGAAAGGTCGGTAGAATGGACGTGTGGAGTTGTAGAGCTGAGCTTTGTTCGCCGGGAAGTTAGGGTTGGTGGCGCCGCCGTTGACGGCGGGCGGTGGATGGTTGTGTCCGTTGGTTTGATTGATAGATAGATCGATCGATCTGATAGATATATATCATATATATAGATATGATAGATCTAATGAGAAAAACAGATTTAAAATTAAAAAAAAAAAAAAGAAAAGAAAAGAAAGAACTGGGGACGAAATGCAACACCTCTTCAATCTCTTCAGCTAATCTTTTTCTTCGATTTTGACTTGCCACTTCACGGTTTTCCAGCTCAATAAATAGATAGATAGGTAATATAGATATATATATATATATATATATAGATAGATCTAATAGATAAATAGATAGATAGGCCTTGCACGTGGTGACTATATGAGCCCTAACTGCTATATGACATTATTCAGATATTCATATATATATATATATATATATATTAATATTAAATAAACAAGAAGAAGATAAATGGGGGTAAAATAGACTTTTACCCTAACATGTGACCAGATTTAACGAAAACATTCACACCGTTAGCCGTAGGTACTTCAATTGTTCAATTTTGCCAAGTATGGGTACTATTCGCGTAATTTTTTTTTACTAGGTACTAAATGTGTGATTTTGGTATAAACACAGGTACCATTCTTGTAATTAACCCTATAGTTAATTATAAAACGTAAAGATATTATATAACACTATATATAAATATATATGTAATTTACAAATATATGTGTATAAAAAATTTAAAATTTTGGGCCTCTGAAAAATCGGATCTTGTACAGTCGCCTACTTTGCTCTATACCTAAGCCCCATGTTGATTGGACACTAAAAAGTTTTATATTAGTTGAAGGTCGAAACGAAATCGTGAGAAGGTGTATCATACCTTTCTGGAAACGTAACACATTAAAGTTTACAACAAAAAGAATCACTCGAAAACTCCAAAAACTGAGAGAGATATTGCGAAGTCAGCTCAGAATCTTGCGACTAACACGGCTTGTTAAGTTATATATATTTTCAAGTTAAACTAGTATGTTTCTAAGACATTGGATGAGGTTATTTGTAGGTGTTAATGATAAGGATATAAAGAAGTATTAAAAGGAAGAAGATGGACTAATCTTGGAAGAGAAGAAAGAAGAGGGACTATATCTGGACAAGAAGGAAGAAGAGGGACTGTTGTTGGAAGATTAAAGGCTATATAAACCTTTCTAATGGGTTTTGAGAATCAGATTTTCACATTCATACGATTCATATTCATTGACTTTTCTCTATATTTCTTTCATTGTATTCTGTATCAAGATCATCTTGTTGATCTTATTTCTTTCTGAATTCTTATCTAATCATCATGTTGATTAGAATATCATAATAATTTTAGATTAATAATTCATATATTTGTAATAATAATCTTTTGGTTAAAATTAGTTTGTGAAGATCTGGTGATTTTATCTGTGATTGTTAGATATCTTTCATGGTATCTGAGCCACGAAACCTTGGTGCTTCTCGGTGTTGATTTCTTCTTATTTTTGGGGCGTATTCCGTTTGGAACCCTAACCCTAATTTTTGGGGATTTCTGTTGGTTCGTCGATTAGGGTTTCTTTTGAAATCCTTTGGAAGATTATCCGCTGCTGTTTTCTTGGATCTATCTCTAATTTCTTTGAAATTAGGGTTTCTTCATCTATTTTTTGCGTATTGCCTACTAGCACTGTTTGTCTTCTTATTCTCTTCTCTCTTTTATTATTTTCTATTGTTTGGTTGCAAGTTTTGAACCCTAAGAGTGGGCTGATAAACTTGACCCTCTTGCTTGACAAGTGTGGAATCCTGTCCCTGTTGGTGCCACGGGTTCTTTCTTGTACCTCTTCCTTCCTTGAAGGTTGCATCGTTTATTATTCTATATCTATTCGTTCTTGATTGTTTGTTTCATCTTTGTTTCTTTCTGTTTGTTTATTTGATTATCTGGTTAATCTTGTTCTTTGTTTATCTGTTATTTTTCTGTGATTATCTGGTTTCATATTATTAGTTGATTATCTTGATTCTCTGCTAAAATGGTTAATACACCTCCTGCTTCTGTGCATGATGAGTCTGAGTCTGAGTCTAAAATAAGTAAATTAGATTTTGGGGATCCACTTTATTTGCATGCAAGTGACACTTTGAGTACACCTTTAATTGGCTTTAAACTGCTTGGAACTGATAATTATAAAGTGTGGTCTTGTGCTGTTGAACTTGCTTTAGCTACTAAAAATAAAACTGGTTTTATTGATGGTTCATGTAAGAAGTCTGACACTGATGATATGCTTGCTAAACAGTGGGAAAGATGTAATGCAGTGGTCTTAAATTGGATTCTTGGTTGTGTTTCACAAGAGTTATATTTAGGACAGATTTTTTCTAAGAATGCTACTGTTGTTTGGCAAGATTTAAAAGATACATATGATAAAATTGATGGTTTTGTGATTTTTAATCTTCATCATAAGATCAATTCACTTTCTCAAAATGGTAGTAGTCTTGCAGAATATTATCATAAACTTACTTCTCTATGGAAACAGTTTGATGCTATTGTTATGCTACCTGCTTGTACTTGTGATGCTTCAAAAACTATTAAAAGTCATAATGATCTTCTTAGATTGATGCAGTTTTTAATGGGTTTAGATGATGTCTATATGTCTGTGAGAAGTAATATTTTGACTAGAGATCCTTTGCCTTCTGTGAAAACTGCTTTTGCCATTATATCCAGGGAAGAATCTCATAGGGGGGGTATTTCTGATAAAGTTTCTAATCCTAACCCCACTGCATTTGTTGCCAAAGGTGTTTTTAACAGAAATTCCACTGCAAAAGGGTCTACTTCTACTTTTGATCAAAAAAGGGCTTTTGATAATAATTTTGAATCTAAAAGGACTTTTGATACTGCTGCAAGAACTTTTAGACCCCCTAATCCAAACCTACTATGTACTAATTGTCATAAGATTGGTCATACAATTGAGAGGTGTTTTCAACTTGGATATAAAAGACCTTCTATGCAATCTGGTCCTAGGTTCAGTAATAACAATGTTCATGTTGATACTTCTGTTTCTTCTTCTACTCATAATTCTTCTAATTCTGGTTCTTCTCAAAGTATATCTTTGTCTCCTGATCAAATTACCCAACTTCTAAGTCTTTTGAAGGATTCTAAGTCTTCTGGGGCAGGAACTGCTAATATGGCAGGTATTTTTTATAGGCATTTTTGGTTTAACTCTCATAGTCTTTTGTTAACAAGTATTCTTTTGAAATGGATAATTGATTCTGGTGCAAATCAACACATGTCTTGTTCTAATAAAAATTTTACAAACCTTGTTGATATTTCTGATTTAAAGTTAACAATTGGACATCCTAATGGGACAAATGCTCTTGTCACACAAATTGGTAACTTAAGAATAAGTGAACATATCACTTTATATGATGTTCTTGTGGTTCCTGACTATTCTGTGAACTTGATGTCTGTGCATAAACTTGCAAGAGATAATAGGCTATTTGTTGGATTTGATGAGGATAAATGTTTGATTTAGGACTTACATCAAAGGAAATTGATGGGGACTGGTAGTCAGAAAGGTGGTTTGTATTTCTTTGATGAACCCGCTGCTAGTAATATGTTTAGTTGTAATGCTGTTTCTGCTCCTGCTCAGTCTGTTTATTTGTGGCATCATAGGTTAGGACATCCTGCTACTCCTGTTTTAAAGCATAAACTAAAGTTGTCTGGTGATTCTATTTCCCCTTGTGATGTTTGTCATAAGGCTAAACAAACAAGGGAACCTTTTCCCATTAGTGAACATAAAATTGTTGCCCTTGGTGATTTAATTCATTTAGATGTTTGGGGACCATACAAAGTGACTAGCAAAGAAGGCTATAGGTTTTTTCTTACTATGGTAGATGATTTTACAAGAGCTGTTTGGACTTTTATGTTAAAATCAAAAGCTGATGTTTCCATTTATATCAAACAGTTTTGTGCTTTTTTGAAAACTCAGTTTAATACATCTGTTAAGATTTTTAGAAGTGATAATGGTTCAGAATTTGTTAACAATACTTTGCAAACTTTTTTTACTAATGAGGGAATTATTCATCAAACAACTATAGCTTATACTCCTCAGCAAAATGGTGTTGCTGAAAGGAAACATAGACACTTTCTTAATGTGGCTAGGTCTCTTATGTTTCAGGGGTGAATTCCTTTGTATCTCTGGTCTGAGTGTGTTTTGACTGCAACTTATTTGATAAATAGATTGCCTTCCTCTGTTTTGAATGGGAAGTCTCCTTATGAAATGGTGTATGGTTTTGAACCCTATTTGTTTCATTTAAGAACTTTTGGTTGTTTATGCTTTTCTACAAATCTTAATAATAGTGATAAGTTCAGTGCAAGATCTGAAAAATGTGTTTTAATTGGTTATGCAAATTCAAAAAAGGGTTATAAATTGTATAGTTTAGAAAGTAAAAGTTTTTTGTTTTCTAGGGATGTTAAGTTTTATGAAAATATTTTTCCCTTCAAAATGTCTTCTAGTGATCAAACCACTGTGTCTTTTTCTGATAAAACTATTAATCATATTAATTTTTTTGATACACCATATTTTGAGGATATTCCTATGAATGAGATACCCAATGATGAAGAGGAGGCTAAAGATAGTACTAGGGGTGTTAACAGTTTCCCTCAAACACTTGGCAGTGTTTCTACCCATGGTTCTAGTAGTTCTGAAACTACTAGACATGATGGCAGTGATTCTACCAGTGTAGATGTAGAGGCTGCACTTTCTGGTGCTAATAATGATAATGATATCAATTCTGAGGGTAATATTCATACTGATGATACAAATGTTGATGAAAGTTTAAGAAGGTCAACTAGACAAACTACTTTGTCTACAAGATTGAATGATTTTGTGTTAGATGGTAAAGTCAAATATGGTTTAAACAAAGTTGTAAACTATGCTAATTTGAGTCCTGAAATGAAATGTTTTACATCAAATCTGAATAAAAGTATAGAACCTACTTGTTATATGGAAGCTGCTTGTGATAAAAATTGGATTGATGCTATGAATCTAGAAATGGAGGCTTTAAACAAAAATGGTACTTGGATTGTTACTAATTTACCTCCTGATAGAAGAGCAATTGGTTGTAAGTGGATATATAAGATTAAATATAAGTCAACAGGAGAGATAGAAAGATATAAGGCAAGGTTAGTTGCAAAAGGTTATAATCAAAGAGAAGGAATAGATTTTGAAGAAACCTTTGCTCCTGTTGTAAAAATGGTAACTATTAGATGTTTATTAACTTTAGCAGTGTCTAAAGGATGGTCAATTTTTCAGCTAGATGTTAATAATGCTTTCTTATATGGTGATCTTAATGAAGAGGTATATATGAAATTGCCTCAAGGTTATTTTGATAAAGATGATAAAAGAGTGTGTAAATTGGTTAAGTCTTTGTATGGATTAAAGCAAGCACCTAGACAATGGAATGAAAAATTATCAAGTGCTTTAGTTGAGTATGGTTTTAAACAGTCTAAATCTGATTATTCTTTGTTTGTTAAGACTGATGGCAATGTGTTTGTGGCTTTACTTATATATGTTGATGATATTGTTTTAACTGGGAATAGTTTGACTGAGATTGAGAAAGTAAAAGCATTTTTTAATTCTAAGTTTAAGATAAAAGATCTTGGTAAATTAAAGTATTTTCTTGGAATAGAAGTTGTAGAAACTGAACAAGGTCTTTGTCTTTCACAAAGAAAATATTGTCTTGAGCTCTTAAATGATTTTGGCTTACTTGGTTGTAAACCATGTAAAACTCCTCTTGAAATCAATATTACTATGCCTATTGATCCTAGTAAGTCTAAATCATTGGACAATATTTCTGTTTATCAGAAATTGATTGGAAAGTTGATATATTTATCCTTAACCAGACCAGATATTAGTTATGTTGTGCAGTGTTTAAGTCAGTTTATGCATGCTCCTTTACAAGACCATTTTAATATGGGTCTTAGGATCCTGAGATACTTGAAAAGCTCACCTGGTAAGGGCATATGTATTGGTAAGAAAGACAAACTTGACTTAACTGCTTATGTTGATTCAGATTGGGGAAGATGTCTTGGTACAAGAAGGTCTATAACAGGTTATATGTTATGTTTAGGGGACACACTTGTTTCATATAAAAGTAAAAAACAATCAACAGTTGCTAAGTCCTCTGCTGAAATATTTACGATTCTTTACGATGTTTAGTGTTATATGTTATGTTTAGGGGACACACTTGGTAGTTTAGTGTTAGATGTTTCGATACCTTTACGATTCTTGAAAAACTTAGGTTAAAACTGTTTCTCATGAAATATTTAATTAGACACATACATGCATCTGAATCAATTAATGATCTTTCTAAATAATCCAAACGGAAAAAACTTATTCCATTTTCTTTTTCCAAATAGGTGGAAGGGAACGAAATCTAACAAATGTACAGTAAGAAACAAATTAGAGCGAGAGTAATATGAATGATAGGGTGTTTTTTTGTAGTTGTTTGTTATTTCGGTTGGGTCCTCGGGACTTGGTTGGGATCGTATCAAAAACACCCTAGAGTGAAAACCAGTGGCGCGACCTCTGTGGGTGGGGGGTTTTCACCCGTCCAGCCGTAAGTGGCGTGAGTTTTTTCATCCTTTTTACGGTCCTCGCAGTTAAGGTCCCCGAGTTCGCGTCTAGAGTTTGTTTATATAGTGTTGTTTCTCTAGATTTTTACTTTGTATCTTGTGCAACTCTTTTCCCTCTAGCGCCTTGCTAGTTTGGATTTTCTTTAATATCATATTGCCGTTCTAAAAAAAATATATATGAATGATCTCGATTGAGTCATCTTTTATAAGACATATATTTGTGTTTTAATTTGTTTAGTTTAAAGAATATATGAGTAATGATTTGAACCAAATATATAACAATACTTTTTGTTTCATAATTATATATTTCAATGGAAAATTAATGATTTATACACCTACTGCACGGTAGAGAACAGCTCTCACATTTTTATCATCATGTGATCAAATAAATTAATCTATTTTTTTTATTATGAATGTAAGAGTGACAGTGCATATGATCTAAACACCAACCGTGCATACGATTTTCCCCTTATATCAATTATATTACCTCACCCTACACTAACTTAACATGCCAAAATTAAAAACGTATCAAGACCTAATTAAAACACATGTGTTGTACATGTGTGGTTCATGAATAATTACTTCCTTTATTAAAGCTAGAGGGCGGCTGTGAGAGGGGATTTGGTCGGTGTGAACAGTAACACCAAACATTACAAAAATCGTCCCTGTCGTTAAAAGTGGTCTCCGTTACGTTAAAAAATTTTACAAAAATGGTCCCTGTCGTTAAAAAAAATTATAAAAATGGTCCCTGTCATTAACTTTTGAATTTGATTTTTTTTTTTAATAAACATTTTGGTTTTTAGCGCTTTTGGCCCTTGGTTTTTTAATGTTTTCTTATTTTGGATTTAGTTTTTGTTTTCCCATGTTCTTTTGTTACCATATTTTTTTTTTGGGAAATAAACATTTTGGTTTTTGGCGTTTTTGGCCCTTGTTAGAATTATACTCGGTGCCATCCCGATATAAAAATTATCGATGAACTTTGGAATTCAGTTACACAGAAATTCAGCAAGAAGCTTTCGGGTTGGAAAGGTGCCCGCAACTTTTCACCATTTGGATATAATAATTTTTATAAAGTTTAAAATTTAGTTATTATAAGTTTTGTCATTACCTCAGTAGGTATTTTTATAACTTAAATTAAATCAAAACTCATATATCAATCAAGAAATAAAAGATATTAAAAGAAATAAACTTTTTTATAAAAAAAAAAGAATGCTAGGGGAAAAAAATGGAAGTGGATGTGTGTGGTTGGCCAGTTAGGTCTTGGGTGTGTGCTTGGCTAGCTGGTCCCAAGGACCTAGTGGAGATTTATGATCATGTGGGTATCGGGAAGAAGGAAAGGAAGACCCTTAAAGGGGTTATTATGGTAGCGTGTTAGGTAATTTGGAAAGCAAGGAACGACTGAAGATTTAACCACGCCACCATTAATATAGATTCAATTCTACAAGACATCAAATCCTTGTCGTTTCTTTGGTATAGATATAGAAAGAAAAAAGAGAATATTAGTTGGCTAGATTGGAGTATATTTAACTTATTGTAATTACTTTCGCCTTTTGCTTGTAATGCGTATCATGTAGTTGGAGGATACGGTGCGAATGAAATTTATCTTTCAAAAGAAAAAAAAACAGTTGGTCCAAGCAGTCAACACAAAATAAAAAATTCCAAAATAATCTCTTTTCGGGAGAAAAAAAAAAAGGTTTATACCAAAAAATATCCAAAATAATCAATGAAAACTCACGTAGGTAATAACATATATGCCCCTGTGGTTACATATTTGGAATAAGTGGAAAGTCAGGTGAATTTTTTATATTTGCCCCTATAGTTAGATATGGCATGGAAAACGTTGCACTCAATTTAAAACATATATAATATATATTTATATTTAATACATATGAAGAAATATCACAACACATATCTTGGTGTGTTGGCCAACCACTATCTTTCCTCTGCAATGCAAGAAAGAAAATTAAGATGTGGAGCTCAAAACGATATGAGGACGACACGTAAGAAAACGTTGATGTGGCGAGCTCAGAGAGTGTCACATGAGCACTTTCTGATAACCATATATAGAGAGAGAGATTAATTGTTAAATATAAATATAAATCAATTATTATAAATAAATAATGATAAAACACATATATAAATAGATATTTAAAATAAAGTAAAAGTATTATTTATACATATGGACATATATATATAATAAAGTAAATACAAAAAGATAAAAACTAAAATAAAATACATAAATTAAAATGTAAAATATTGTATTATTAAATAATTTTTTAATAAAATTAAAATACACTATATGTATTATTATAATATATTATATATTAATAAACTTTTGAAGACGACATTGTTATCCTCAAATGTTTTTTAATTTTTTTTTTAACATGGAGGAAATTTTTTTTTCATTTCTTATTATTTAAAAAGTTAAAAATTTATACTATTTAACTTTTAGAGACGACATTATCGTCCACAAATATTTTTAAAATTTCGTTTTACATGGAAGGAAGTTTTTTTATTTTTATTTGAGGGGAACTAAAAAAACAATTTTTTTTTGGAAAAACTTTTGAGGACAACATTGTCGTCCCCGAATATTTGGAGGGAAAATATTTTCGTTTGGCGGGAACAAAAATTTTTTTTTTTCCCGGAAAAACATAATGTGTCGTCTCCAAAAGTTTTAATATTATTTTATTCTTTTCTTTGCAATTAAAAAAATGGAAATGAAACTATTTTCGACATTTGGAGACGATTTTGCGATAATGACGTCACAAAACGTTTATTGACAGAAAAAGTGAAAAAACTAACTTTTTTTTTTTTATCGTGTAGCGACTTTAAAGGACGACAATATGT
>JAOEHQ010007332.1:0-17306 GCA_025447715.1 Asclepias incarnata
TAGTCATTATGCTTGTATATATATTGCATATGAATCATGAATGAAAAATCAAGGAATTAACAATACTCATTTTTATATGGTATCAGAGCGGTATTCCTTAACACGCTCAACCAAAACCCCAAAACCCTAAACAGCCGGCTATAAACTAGATGGCCGGTGACAAAGAAAAAGAATCAAACACGACCAACAATGCTGCAGCAGATCACACCTCGCCCTATTACCTCCATCCATCAGATTATCCAAGGCAATTACATGTGAATGAGGCCTTGAATGATAGCAATTATCTCGACTGAGTTCAAGAGATGGAGACCTTTCTGTTTGCCAAGAATAAGATAGGATTCGTCGATGGAACCTTAGAGAAACCAGAGAAGGCGCACGCTGATCACATGTTATGGCTTCGATGTGATGCCATGATCAGAGGGTGGTTGACTACAGCCAGGGAGAAAGAAATTAGAGTTAGTGTGAAATATGCTAATTCTGCGAAAAAAATATGGAAGGACTTACAGGAACGTTTCGGGAAGGAGAGTGCACCGAGGGCATATGAACTGAAGCAACAGTTAATGACAACAAAGTAGGATGGATCCTCTGTGTCAGCATATTACACCATGTTAAGAACTCTCTGGGACGAGATAAGTTCTGTTTTTTCGATTCCCAGATGTTCTTGTGCAGGTTGCACATGTGGTGTAAGCAAGAAGTTAACCGAATCAAAGGATAAAGAAAGGTTGTATGAGTTCTTACTTGGACTCGACAATGACTATTCCACCATCAGAACACAAATCCTTGCTATGAAACCAATACCCAGCCTTGGAGAAGCATACCGTCTCGTTTCAGAAGATGAGCAACAGAAGGTTGTTTCTATGGGCAAAAGAACAAGCACCGATACGGCAGCCTTTCAAGCCTTCGTGAAAAGAAATGGGCCTGCTGGCACACAGAGTCGAAACACATCCAAAAGTAACAAGAAGGGTGCTGATGATAAGGTAGAGCATTGTGACGACTGTGGAAAGGACGGACACAACCGCGATGGGTGCTTCAAGCGAATTGGGTACCCAGATTGGTGGCCGGGGAAAGGAAAATCAGAGAAGGGAAAAGTTAAGGCCGCGTTTGTTCAAGCAGCTCCTGTTGTGAACGAACCAGATCAGAATGCGACCAGCCCCATACCGGGCTTAAACAAAGAACAATACAAGCAGTTCTTACACATGTTCACTGTTAAGAATGCACCTAATGTCGAAACCACTCAACCAATGGCAAATATGGCAGGTATATTCGACGAAGGTAACAGATGGGTTGTTGACTCGGGTTGCACCGAGTACATAACTTATGATTTTAATGCCATTCATGATGAATTCAAGACAACACATGATTTACCAGTCACCATTCCTAACGGTGACTCTATACCTGTCAAGGGCAGAGGGTCATGCACCTTGCCAAATGGGTCAAAAATTCGAGACGTTTTATATGTACCCGAATTTACTTGTAACTTATTATCTGTTAGCCGATTAACCGCAGATCTTCGTTGCTCTGTAACATTTTTCCCGGACTTCTTTGTCATGCAGGACTTGAGTTCGAGGAAATTGATTGGAACGGGTAGACATGAACGTGATCTATATCGGATGAGGATGATGGGAAGCAAGAGGATGGCGATGGCAGTTGGAAGTAGTCTTTGGCATAAACGTTTGGGGCACGCCTCACATAGTAAATTATCTTGTTTTGATTTTATTTCCTTAAAGACAAGTAATGAGATTTGTGATTCATGTGCAAGAGCAAAATTTACTAGATTACCATTTCTTACTAGCTTTATCAAATCAAAAGAATGTTTTGAACTTTTACACTGTGACATATGGGGAAGATACCGTACGCCCTCTTTGACTGGAGCAAATTACTTTCTTACTATTGTCGATGATTTTAGTCGCTCAGTTTGGGTGTACCTTTTGAAACGGAAGTCAGATGCCAGTGATTGTCTAATTGGCTTCCATAAAATGATCAAAACCCAATTTGATAAGAGTATAAAGAGAGTTCGGTGTGACAATGGAGGGGAGTTCACATCAAACCGAATGATGACCTTTTATACCGAAGAGGGAGTATTACTTGAAACCACATGCCCTCACACACCGCAACAGAATGGAGTTGTAGAGAGGAAGCATCGACACCTGCTTGAAACCGCAAGGGCACTAAAATTTGAGGCAAATTTGCCATCAACCTTTTGGGGAGAATGTGTTCTAACCGCTGCTTACATTATAAATAAGCTCCCATCCTCGACCATTGATAACAGGACTCCTTATGAGATAGTTTACAACCAAAAACCGGGTTATCACCACATGAGAGTTTTTGGTTGTCTTGCCTACAATTGAAGCACCGAAACGAGAGGCGACAAGTTTGAAGAAAGAGGGAGACCTGGAATATTTTTGGGATATCCTTACGGGACAAAAGGGTACAAAGTCCTTGATATCAAGAATAATAAGATGGTTGTTTCAAGGGATGTGAGATTTGTTGAGGACATCTTCCCGTGTAAAAAGGCTAACTTTTGCCACGAAGAAGAAGGACCTGAAATTTTTGAACTACCTCCCTGGTATTTCCACAATCATGTTGAACCAAACACAAATGAAGTGAACAATTTGAAAGAAATCACAACAGAAGAGAATAATTCTCATGAGACAAACATGCCCACACAAGATCATCCCGATGAACCAGGTCAGGTAGCAAGTCCAATGGAAGAGACATATCCAACAAGTAATCTTGGCTCAACACATGAAGAAGAAACAGAAACCAGTGGCACACAAGCCCAAGAACCGGTTAGAGAAAAGAGAAGCAGGTCACGACCAGCACATCTCAATGACTACATCGTCAATCTCCCATCATCCATAGACCCATCGCTACCCGTCCCTGATCAAAGTTCCTCTACGGTACATCCAATTGCTAATTTCATTTCTTATAACAAGTTTACTGATTCTCACAAAGCCTTTTTGACGGCCATCAGTGCTAATGATGAGCCAAAGACTTTTAAACAAGCTATGCAGAATCCCAACTGGAGAGAAGCTATGAAACACGAGATTCGGGCCCTTGAACAGAATGGCACATGGACCCTTGAAGATTTGCCAAAAGGGAAACATGCCATAGGATCGAAATGGGTGTACAAGTTGAAGTACAAGCCAAACGGGGAAATCGAAAGGTATAAAGCAAGGTTGGTCGCAAAGGGGTTCACACAAATGGAAGGAATCGATTTCCATGATACCTTCGCACCGGTAGCCAAACTTGTTACTCTTAGAACTCTACTTACAGTAGCTGTCAAAAGAAAGTGGGTTATTAACCAACTTGACGTGAACAACGCTTTCTTGCATGGAGAATCAGACGAAGAAATATACATGAAAATACCACAAGGATTCGAAAAGGGAAATGAAGACAAGGTATGTCGACTAAGAAAATCCCTTTACGGTTTGAAACAAGCATCAAGAAACTGGTACCAAAAATTCACCTCTTCCTTACAGCAGATCGGTTTTGTACAGTCTCGAGCAGATCATTCTCTACTTATTTTCAAGTCTAAAGAATCTTTTGTCGCAGCACTTATATATGTTGATGATGTGATCCTCACGGGAAACGATGTTGAAAAGATTGAAGAAACAAAAGCATTCATTGATAAAAGGTTCAGCAGCAAAGATCTAGGTCCATTGAAGTACTTCTTAGGTATAGAGGTAACACGTACTCGAGAAAGACTTGTCTTGAGTCAACGAAAATATGTACTCGACATCCTTGAAGATAGTGGGATGATGGGTTGTCGACCAAGTGCTTTCCCCATGGAGCAAAACACAAAACTTGGAAAAGATGATTCAGAAGTTTGAGCCGATGCCAATCAATACCGTAGACTTGTGGGCAGACTTTTATACCTACAAGCAACTAGACCTGACATCACCTACTCAGTTAATGTTCTTAGTCAATTCGTAGGAGATCCACGGGCTAACCATATGGAAGCAGCATTGAGGGTATTAAGGTACTTGAAAGCAACCCCAGGTCAAGGCATACTTCTCCCCAAAGAAGGAGGAACAAACCTGGTTGGATACACCGACTCGGATTGGCTTGGTTGCCCCGATACAAGAAGGTCAAGAACGGGTTATTTGCTACTTTTAGGTGGGGCGCCGATATCATGGAAATCAAAGAAACAATCGGTTGTATCTCGTTCCTCAGCAGAAGCCGAGTACCGAGCAATGGCAATAACAGTTAGTGAAATCCTTTGGCTACGTTGGCTTTTGAAAGAACTAGGCGCTGACCAAAACAATGCAACTCAATTGTTCTGTGATAATATGGCTGTTAAACACATAGCCAATAATCCGGTGTTCCATGAACGAACGAAACACGTTGAAATGGATTGCTACTTCGTGAGGGAACGAGTGGAGTCCAGTGAAGTGGAACCATTGCATATTGACACAAAGTCACAAATCGCAGACCTGTTTACAAAACCATTGGGATCTCGACAACTGCAGTTATTACTTGGCAAGTTGGGCACTTGTGATCCGCATGCTCCAACTTGAGAGGGGGTATTGGAAATGATTTCACACTATTTTGGGTTAATTGTTTTAGTCAATTATTTCCTTATTTTGTTGATTGGATTGCATTCTGTCAATCCCTTTTTCTTAGGCGTGAGATTAGTCATTATGCTTGTATATATATTGCATATGAATCATGAATGAAAAATCAAGGAATTAACAATACTCATTTTTATAAAGTTGAGATATATAAAATAAACTTGCGATAAAGCAGGTCAAATACGGTAGTCATATTTTTTGTTTGCCATTCTTGCAATATTGGTGCTTCCTGGAATATATGGTTGGGGGTATTATGTATGCGATGGTAATTGATCGGAGTTTATTTGACCGTGAATCCAAAGTTGAATCCAGTATTTAGATGTATATACAAAGTTTACAAGGAGTTGTTGGCATGTTTCATATTTATTATCCTACATCATTTGACATAGTTTACAAGTAATAATCAATACTACAAACAAATTGTAAATGAAAAAAGTACATGAAGATTAATACCGAATTTCTGGTAAATTATACGTTAATATTCAAATATTTACACAATTCCTTGACAATATTAGTTGTTGACCATCTTTTTACTCTTGTATAGTTGTATAATTGTCCATGACTAAAACGAATGTGTTTTGAAAACAAGTTAACTTGTGACAGTCTATAACAAGCATATAAATGACAACTAATAAACAATTAAATTTGTTTTGTCTATCAAATGATTTGGTTATGCGTATAGGACTATAAGGCAACTCCATATGGGGATAACTTGCGCCATGTGACGCGCCGTCAGCATAGAAGATGTCTCTCAAAAATCTTGGAGTGAGGCTACCGTTGGGGGTGGGGGGACTTCTGTCACGTGACAAAGATTAAGTGGTCAAAAGTAAAATATTTGCTTGAAAAAGAGAAAAGTAGGCAAAAATCCGAGTGAGAAAGGAAGGAAAGAAGAGAGAGCGTCCGACTAATATTTAACGTTTATTTTTTTGCTCAAGTTCCCCTTGGGGCAATGTAGAGGGTAACTTGGGGCAACTTAGAGGCATCTAGCGTCTCACTCCCTATAGTCTTAACACTCTTCACCCGATAGTGAAAGGGAAACTCTCTTTGGAGTTATTTTGTCTCCCAAAGACATATTACATATTCAGTTAATAATTGACCAAATATATGAAAAAAATAACAACATTCGAACTCAAACAATAAGGTCTTGCATATCACATCAGGTTTTATAATATATTACTTAATATAATTATAAAAGCTTACAAGCACTTCCAATCAGGGGCGTAGCTTTATAGGGGCCGGGGGGGGCGCCCGACCCCCCGAATTTTTTTTTACGATGTAGGGGTATATAGTTTTCGTGTAGAAAAATTTCGGTATATTCGGTTTCGACCCCCCATTTTAATAGCGTTAGGGAAAAAATAGTGTTAGGAAAAAAAAAATTTAGATCCCAACCCCCCACTAAATACACCCAAGCTTCGCCACTGTCGTGATGGAAATAGTCTCGTTGGATTTTATTGACAATTGTGTGTAGATCTTGGTGTGTAAAGGAAGTAGATGGATGGTGTGTAAAGGAAGTAGATGGATGAAAGGATAAGATAGATATAGTAAGAGAGAAAAAAATAAAAAAGTAAATTACAAAAATCGTCCATGTGGTCTGCATTTTTTGCACAAATCATTCATCCGCATGAAAATAGCACAAACCATTCTTGTGGTGGCGTTATTGTTAACCTAACGATGTTACAAAAAGTCCGTTAACACCCCATGTGCGAATCACACGAGGAAATTTTTGTCATTTCTCTTGCAGATCTCCAAAAAAAATTGCCCTCTTATAATCAATTTGTTCTTCTACTACTTTTTCAAAGTTATGATTATGTAAAATATGAACCAATAAAAACACCCAAGAATGATTATCGAAAATAGAACAAAGGTTTGCAATACTCTGTAGTTACTAGATAGTTACCGTCTTTGAATAAAAATCAGATTTCAATTTATTTCAAAGTTTAAATCTCATAAAAACACTGAATCTCAAATTCATTATTTCCAATGACCACATTATCTCCAACAACCTATGAAACATAGCATAACCCACCATCAGTTATTTCCAAAGGAGGTGGTGTGCCATGAAACATAACCAATTCGGGTTTCCTTTGACCCAGAGTAATTCGAAAACAATAGTAGCCATGATGGTGACTCCGGTCTCTGAAATTAAAATTTGAGGTCGGAAAGCTTTGATAGCGCGGATCTCATAAGAATTGATAAGTAAATTCTTGTGACATGAAAATGCCATACTTGATCATGTTAACTTGCCTTTATCTTATCTTGGAAACCCAATTGGAGCTAATATTACACGAGTTAAAGAGTGGAACCCTATCATTCATAAACTTAAAAAGCGTCTGACGAGATGGAATGCTTGTTTTCTTGCCATGAAGGTAGATCAACCATGGTTTCTTCGGTCCTAGGTACATTAGGTGTGTATTTTTTTTTATATCCATTTACAGAATGCCGAAAGCTGTAAGTGCTAAGCTAGAGTCACTTCGTGCTTATTTTTTTCGAGTGGCTCCAAGGATAGGAGAAAGATGCCATGGATTAATTGGCATCAGGTTATTGCATCGAAAGAAAAATAATGGGTTGGGTATAGGAAGTCTTGAAGCATTAAACCTAGCACTGTTATATCGATAGCGTTGTAGGGGTCTTTGTTGCCCATCGACACTCTAGAATCGTGTGTGGTGGCATTGAAACATCACAACTTATGTCTCTTCATCAGGTCCTAAACGGTGTCGAGTTCTTTGAAAAATGAAGATTCATTGATATGGCAATTGAATGGTAACTCCTTTACATTCAAGAGCATCCAGTTGAAATTGATGAAGTTTTGCTCTAAAAAAAAGGCCCAACCACTCAATGGAATCGATTGTGCCAAAGAAGGTTAACATATTATTTTTGACGGATGATACATGATAGAATTCCAACTCGAGTGAATCTAAGTATGCGTGGTCTTGAAATTCCACAAATAGCGTGTTCGATGTATATGTCAGATGGGGATTGTACTAACCATTTGTTCTGTGACTATAGTTTTGCAAATGAGGTGCGTGACTTGTATGCACTTGGTTGCTTGAAATACCTCGGGCTCCTCCTTCTGAGATATATAATACATTGGATTTCAGGGGTCAACACAATATAAGAAGATTTTGGAAGCCATCTTTTTCGTTTGTCGGTGGTCTTTGTGGAAGCACGTACATGAAAGCTATAATATTCAAAGCAACAAAGAGTTCGTCCAACGAGGTGTTTCGGTTGATTGTTTTTGTTTCGTTTCTTTGGATTTTAAATAGGTGTAAGAGAGCCTATTTTGTGCGGCCTTTATGGCTTATTACTTCTTTTCATTTTATGTAACTTTGTTTCACCGCTTTCCTCGGCATCTTACCAGAGTAGGTAGTTTATTAATAAAATTGGTTGTTTAAAAAATTAGAAAGATATAAATCATGTTAACTTGATAGAATTCATAAGTAATTTGCATTTCATGGTGTGGTGTTTGGTATGGATCCAAAATTGGATTTAGTGACTTGGATTTTACAAGTAGTTGCGTGAGTATTTTCGGATTGTATAAATCTACGTAAGTTTTATTAAGTGTTCATAAGTGACTTTTATTGTACAAGTAGTTGCGTGAGTATTTTCAGCTTGTATAATCTAAGTAAGTTGATTGTTTGTTGTTAAGATTGACTAGTACAAGAAGTTGCGTGAATATTTTCGGGCTTGCACTAGTCCATAATTGTTAAGTCGTATATATATGTATATAATGTATAGTTTGTACTCACTAAATGAAATTGATTATTCTTTAGTGTTTTTTTTTTTTAATAGTTGAAAGTGGTTCAAAGCATGAGGAGAAGATAGCTAGATTAGATAGATTGAAGTACATTGGGGAAAAAAAAGTACATTGAAGTAACTTTTGTGTCTTGGTAGGGAATTTTGGCACAAAGAAAGTATAATGATCATTTAGTATTATTAGTGTTAGAATATCCCTAACCAAGATAAGCCTTGTTAAAAGTTGTGTTTTGGTTAGTCTTGTGTTAAAATGTGGCCAAATATAATTGTTGGTATGGTAAACTTGACAATGGAAGTCATTTTGGTTAATTATCGTGTTACTATTAAAATGGTGTGTTGGTATCTATTAGGTAAAACTGTTGTTAGTTGCAAGTAAAACTATTTTGAAAGTGTTTGAATTTTCATTTGTGTAAATGGACATTGCGGAAAGGATATCATTTTAGGAGTGCTTGCTAATAAGCATTTGTTGTGGATATGATGATAAGTTCATGTCCAAAAATTTCTAAAATTTGAAATTTTATTTTTTTGGCATTTGGTATAGTCGTATAGGTATGTTTTAAAGAAAAGTTTGTCGTTTATGTAAGAATTTGTCTTAATTATTTGATAAAAGCTCGACTTGGTTTACAAATTTTTATGCTTACGATATAAAACCTTGAACCAATAATTTTACCATTGCAGCCATAATTTGAAGTAGTACAATTTTTTATGCTTATGACATAAATACTTGAAACAATAATTTTACCGTTTTGTAATCGACGTACGTGTTTAAAATTACTTATCTAATACAGTAGCTAAATTAGTAAAAACCCTTTTTTACAAGGAAACACCATATCTTACTTTACACCATATAAAACGTAAACGGGTAAATAGAGTGGCCCTCTTTAGACTACTCTGACTTTGCCAGTTTGCCTCGACTGTTCGAGTTCTAACCAACATCCCGTCCATTTTAAGAATTTTTTCCCTCACCATCACCAAATGTTCACACAACGAAATTTGAAACCAAATCTCTTATGAGACCTTTAAATTGCGTAACATCGTCTACAAATTGATATATTAAGACACTCGATCTTTATTTATTTGGATTATTATTGCTATTTTCTTATAACCACCCGACAAGAATACACATATATAGTTGATTATTAAAGATAGATATACTGTATAACATATAATATATTAGATTATACCCATGTGTTGCATGGATTAATAAAATTTATAACTATTAACTAATAATTCATTAATAAATAGCCGGAGATAAAAAAAAAAGTGACATATATACTATTTTATATCCTAAAAGGCATTGAATCTATTAGAGTACCAATCTGAATCAGAAATATACGTATGATAGTTTACCGTTAAGAAAAAATATGATTTGAAAACAAGCATCGTCATTGTTATTTTGTAGAAATCTATTAAAATTTAAATTACGGAAAATTCCATAAAAAGAAAACCTATTTACACAAAATTCCTAATCTAGGTAACCTATTTTGTTTTCATCTATTAAAAGGATTACGTTTCTAAAAATTTCTCAATAAAGGTAACATCGTTAGCTTTTAACGATAGACCACCGTTAAGTGTCACGTCCGCTTGCCACGTCATTAAAAAAGATGATGTGGACATCTGATGTGGCTATCTATCTGACGTGGACATCTGACGCGGACATAGTGGCTACCTATTTATATATATATATATACCCATATATATCTATTATATATATATATATATCCACACCTATATATCTATTATATATATATACCTTATACCAGTGACTATTTCTATATCTATATCTATATCTATGTATCTATATTCAATATATACATATAAACCCACACATCTCGTTCCTCTCTCTTCTCTAATAATACATTTCCGATCTATCTATTTCCGATCGGAAAACCCCGCTGTCACCACCATGTTATCCGATCTGAAAACAATCCGGCTACATTACGATTTACAAATCAAGTGACAACCTGCTGCATCTCCGGCGGTCTTACGATTTACAAATCCGGCGATCTACAGCAAAAGAAAAAAAACCCGCTGTACCACCATGTTACCGGATCTGGTAACAAGTTGTTTTTTTATCTCCGGCCGTCGGAGATGAAAATGAGTGAGAAGAAACCGATTGGTGGTGAGTAACCGATCGGTTGAAGATGGAAAAAAGGGAGAAATAGAGGCGGTTTCCGATCGGTAGTGAGGTAACTTTGCGATGGCGCCGGCAATGGTTGCCGGCGGCGGCTGCCGGAGATCCAAAGGATGTGTGTGTGTGTGTGTGTGTGTGTTAGTGTTTTGTTTGATTGTGTGGATTGTAAATATTTAGATATGGGGTGGAAGAATCCGGCTAACGATTTGGCCGGAAAAAAAAATCCGACGGCGGTGCCATGAAGAATCCAGACAGATTAGATATGGGGCTGAATTTAAGGGTTTTGTGTGTGAAAAAAAATAATGGTGGTACAGCTGGAGATTATTGGCTTCTTATAAATTTAAGGGTTTCTTATAAATTTTTGTAGAGATTATTGGCTTTTGAATTTTTGTACTGTTATTATTATTATTATTATTATCTTATTTATTTATTTATTTATTTATGTTTTATTTATGTATAGCAATGTATATGTGTATAGTATTATATATGTATATATATATATATATAGCAATATATATGTATGGATGTATGGAAAATACCAGATGACTAGGCATTCCACGTGGACATTTTAATGACGTGGCAAGCCTACGTGGCACTTAACGAAGGTGTGCCGTTAAAAAGTAACGATGTTACCTTTATTGAGAAAAATTTGGAAATGGAGTCCTTTTAATAGATGAAAACAAAATAGATTACCTAAATTAGGAATTTTAGGTAAATAGGTTACCTTTTTATGTAATTTTCCCTAAATTATATAAACATACCAAGCATACTTAAAAAAATGTTTAAAAATAAGATAAATGTTACAAAGTCAATTGTTTGACTTCTAAATGGTAACAGTAATTGTTGATTTGGATATGTATGTTATTAAAATTACATAATAAAATAGGGGGATAAAAGTATTTATCTAAAAAGATAGGATAACTATAATTTGTTTAAAAATAATATTAACATCTAATAAATTGACGTGACAAATGTAACCAGTGGGATAATTTTTTGTTTTTACGGCAAATTTTGGGCTCAGCGGCATTGACTTTTCATGTACCTATCTCCAGTTCCAGAGAAAACCCAGTTATTTCTGGAGAAAACCTATGTCTCCAGTCCATGGAGCATTTACTCACATTCGAATTTGAATCCAAAACCTTAAGGTTTTAAGTCCCCTTAAATACCACTTTATCTATTGATGAGTTGTAATCAGTGGGATAATGATGTTGCAAAGTAATTAGTTGGATAGGGCGATATGCTAATTGAATGATATGTAAGAAACTATTATAATTTCGTTAATCTTTTATAAATAGAGATAAATTTATAAACATAATAAATAATAAATATTTAAAATTTTCACCGGACTAAAAAATCCTAACAAAAAATATGCCGACCTTGAATTTAAAAACAAGTGTAATCTCATTTACACTGGAAACAAAAATATGATGGAGCGGTAATGAATAGGGCGTAGATTTGGGTCCATGAGGTCATGACTCTAGATTTTAATTATTAGTCTTTATTTATGTGTTTACATAAAAACATTATCGGTTTGTGCCTCTAAATGGTAATTTTAATCTTTTACGTACTACTGTACTATCTGAATTTTTCTTTTAAAGTTGATTAATGATGCGATGAATATTGATTTCCATTCATTTTCAACCAATATTATTAATTCAGAAATAGATTAAAATCAATAATCTATACTCTTTTATAATACATTTAATAAATTATAATACATTTAATAAATTAAAAGTTAATTACATAGATGCTTCATGTGGATTGCAGGATATTTCATCATTGGTTCCTAACTTTAAAAACTACTTGGTTGGTCAAAATGTTTGCATAAAACTTCACAGTTGGCTCCGTCTAACGACCGTCAATTCCGTTTTCATTAACTTTCGCACGTGCCCCTTACGTGAAGGTATTTTGGTATTTTTACCAAGATCTAACCAAGATCTGACCCCCACCTAATATGCAACCACCATCCACCGAAGTCTGGCCACCACACAATCACAACCGCCATGAAACCATCATTATAGCCGTCACTACCATCACCAAGAGTAACTCGGTGATTCTTCAATTACTCCCTCAACTTTGTAATTTAATCTCCGAAACTTTAGATGAAAAAATATGTGATATAGACGCATAACATATTAATATTTCAGCTCAATTGGAAAAACACACAATTAATTACGATTTTTCAAAGTTCTCGAATCTGTTTTAAACAAAAACTAAGATAGCAACTTTAAATCACGATTTCTCTTTGTGTGATTATAGTTACGGTTTGAGAGTTTAGATATAAAAACATGTAATATAGACGCACAACATACTAAAACTTCAGCTCAACTAGATAAATACTAAATTAGTTCCGATTTTTCAAAGTTTACAACTCGGTTTCAAACAAAAACTCGGATCAACAACTCTAAATCACGAGTTCTCTTTGTCTAGGACATTACAATATATTACTCGATCTAAAACTCAAGTAATTTTTAATGAAAGCAAAATTTAATGCATAACTCATTTTTACTAGCATATATATTAATTCGATTGGTATATTGTACATAACATGAATTTCTTTTAACAACTTACAATTTTGTTTCTTGCTACGACAAATCAATGACCTCGAGCGGCCGTTAATACAATGACTGTACGTCCATGGTGATAGGCATTAACCATTATTGCTTGCTATCGAAATAGAGAGGGGGCTTAGCTACAAGCCTACAATATATGGTTAACAATATTAACACCTCTGCATTGAACGGCCGGGTTCATTAAAGTAATACCTGAATCGGGTTATAGTAGAATTACATTCAAAACCTCTAGCATATATATATATATATATAGGCTATTTAATTTAATATGCCACATATAGATGCATGTTAAGAAAAATCAGAAGATCGAGTACACCCATCAAAGTTATGCATGATAATTAATTATGATATTTTTAAAAACCTATATTATGTTCCCTTTCTAACAATACAATAGAAAAAGTTTATTACTTCGTATTTGTTAAGCGTTTAAAAATGTGACGAAAATAAACAACTTGTCCATTTGCATAAATATGTACACATTGTTTACATTAAATTAAAAAGCACAAGAAATAAAAGATGTTATCAATTTTTATACTTAATTATCTTAATAGTATTATATATATAGTGAAATGTTCATTTACAAACCATAATTATGGTGAAAACCAAGGGACAAATCTCAGCCACACATTTTGTTTGATGATTTACGTCCAATCACAGTGTGATTGTAAACTAAGCACATTGTGCTTAGTTTCCAATCACACTGTGATTGGAGATTATGCTTTGTTTGATGATTTACGTCCAATTACAGTGTGATTGTAAACTAAGCACATTGTGCTTAGTTTCCAATCACACTGTGATTGGAGATTGTGCTTAGTTTCCAATTACACTGTGATTGAACGTAGATCATCAAAAAAATGTGTGGCTGAGATTTGTTTTTCAGTTTTCACTAATTTTTTTGTTTGCAAATGAATACAACCCTATAACATAGTACGAAATTAAATATTTTACTACCAGTCTAGGAATTTGACTACATGTCCTATTTTAAAGCAGGCAACGTGTTCCTGAGACATGTTGACCCAAATACTTATTTGCTTAGCTAAAAATATGGAGAATAGAATATTTAAGAAAAACTAATTACCTCATATGGCATAAATTTATATAAGAATTATATCTATACTATCATAAAGTTTGTTTTTTTTTTATACTTTATTTTTAATTTTTTTTTTAAGAACGGCAAACTATCCAACTCATACTCCTAAGTTTCACGAATGCATAAAAAGGTAATATAAATAATTTAAATAAATATAAATAAGGTTAAATCCATAAAAAGGTAACCTTTTTACCCAAAGTTTCTAATTAGGAGAATCTATTTAAGTTTTGATTATTAAAAATATTTCATTTTCAAAATTTTTTTAATAAAAGTAATATCGTTAGTTTTTTTCGTAGTCATCTGTTAAGTTCCATGTAAGCATGTCACGTCATTAATAAGTCCATCTGGACATATGATGGAAATTACTATCTATACCTCAAAGGCCCAAAGAGAACTTTAGAATTCGTTTCGATAAAAAAAAAACAAAAAAACACCTCAAATTCATACAAGTTTATTAATTGACACACTCAAAATGTCCATCTGGAGTATAGTGGTGCAAACAATTAAAAAAGGAAATTCTTGTTTATCCTGGTTTCCATCAATATCTATCTATCTATCTATCTACTATACCATTATTGATATCAAATATTATATCGATATTTATTTAACTTTCTTCAGCGTTGAATTGTGTTCATCATGTTATGATGCTGCTGCTAATCTAAAATTACACACATCTATCTTAGTTCAAATACATAGATACTCATCGAGATCGATCGATGGATCCAAAACAGACATTTATAAGGATTCAAGAACGATTTTCAAATGTATTAACACCAAGAATCAGAGTTTCTCTTGAATACATATATCTCTTTATCATCATCACTCATTTTGTATTCTTCTTGTTATGCACGCCAATTACGTCCAACAGGTCCCCGTGACCCCGTCCTCTAGTTCTATATTAGACATTACAACGGTGTTGATTTAAGAAACAATTGATTAATATGAACGGATTGATTAATTAGGGTTCTTAGTTTTTGGGGGGAAAGTGTTTCGGGGGAATCGGGGAGAGAGAAAGGGGTTTGGAGAAAGGGGTTTTCATTAATATATATATATATAACCAGAAGGGATTTCCAGATCAGATGTCCACGTGGACTTATTAATGACGTGGCATGTTTACGTGGAACTTAACGGATGACTAACGATGAAAACTAATGATATTACCTTTATTGAAATTTTTTTGAAAATGAAATCCTTTTAATAATCAAAACCTAAATAAGTTCCCTTAATTAGGAATTTTGGATAAAGAGATTAATTTTTTATGAATTTATGGTTATGCTAATTATGGTAATACTTAAAAAATTCAAAAATTAAGACACAAGCCAAATATTTTATAATGTAGTATAAATAACTTTATCTGTGTGATGGTATCCCTTAGGAGCATTTACCGATGCTCTTAGCCTTACAGAGTGACAATGAGTAAGTATCAATTCGATACACATGATCAAAGGATTTCTGCCACCGTACCCTCTTTAGTATAGAGAACCTTATCATAATAGTTAATATACATGTATGTATATACATCATACTAGAGGACAAATAAACGAACTTTCATGAACTAAATAAACGTTCACAAACATTAACTAATGAACAAGATATATGCTCGTGTTTGTTCGTTTAACCAAATGAATAAGAAATTTTGTTCATGTTTGCTCGTTTATTAAATAAACGAACATAAACAAAATTTGTATTGAACAATTTCACGAAGTGTTTGCGAACGTCCTGTTTGCTTACAACCCTATTCATTAGCATTGTTATATGTCAATTAACATGAAACGAGACACTTAATGTATATTTTTAGCAGTGAACACATCAAAATGGTGATGTACAAATCAACCCTATATATAGTTTATTATTTTGATAAAGAGATTTGCAAACCATGTATAACTCTTAGACCTATATTTAAATTACTATCAATACGAAATTGAACATTAACTAAATATAAAGACTTTCGTGTTGATTACCAGTTGTCATATTAAGATTTAATAATCATTTATAAGTATAGAGATTAAGTGTTTATTAAATGTTTAATTTGTATTTATAAACTTAACCAAAATTATTTATAGCTATATTTATTTTTATTATTTAACACATACATAAAAATTATTTAACCTTCATAAAGATTGTTTGGTGATCAGGAGTCTTGCTTGCTAACAAAGTATCTTAGGTTCGAAGCTTTTTTAGATAAGCATTTTGGGAAATCATTTGAAGACGTTCATGAAGATACCTTTGATTAGGCCGTAAATTCGTCAAAAAACTTGAAACAAACTTCATATTCTTTTACCCTAAACATCAACAATCAATAGATGAATTGGTACTTGAAGAACCTTGAGACTTTGAGGTCTTGGGTTCAAATCCTAATATGAGCAAAAATACTCTCAAAGACAAGGTTTTCCCAAATAGATTTCCTTAGATTGGAGTTTGATATATAAAAAGACAATGCCGCTGAGTCTAAATTTACCGTTAAAAATAAATAAATAAATAAATAACATACATAAACTTGATTTGGATGGCTTCCATGTATGTATACATTTGTTGTTTTAAACGAGAGTATAGACTATAGAATTAAGGGAAACACGGTTTTATTGATCGCGTGTGATAACTGATAACGTGTTGGGTGGGTGGACCAGCCGGGTGGGGTTCAATTTCAAAAAGCCCACACTTACATTTCCCAGCTGTCTGTCGGAGACTGTAATTTCCCTAAATTACCCCTTACTTTCTATTCACTTTGAAAGTGGCTAAAAATGTTTCAAGGGCATTGGTGTCTTTTTGTTCAAGTGGACTGAATACCACAGAGAGAAATGGTGTATAGCTGTTATCTCAAAGACCATATTCTTTGATTGTTATTTGGGAAACAATTTTGACGCCCATTGATTTTGGTGCCTATACAAAGTGTACCTGTACCTCTTTTAGGCCTCTCCCAATGGAGAAATTATGGCCAAATTATAGCCAAATTATGGTAACACCAATGTTACCATCTAAATTTTGGACCAAATTATAGGCTCGTTATCATAACACCAATGTTACTGCCTCGTTATAGCCAAATTATAGATTTCAAATTATAGCCATAACGTGAAGGTTTCAAATTATGGCAGCTTTTTTTTTTTTTTTTTGTCAACTCAAGAAAGCAAATAAATTAATTAAATATATGTTTAAATATATTTGGGTAATATGTGGTGATGATG
>JAOEHQ010007342.1:0-17306 GCA_025447715.1 Asclepias incarnata
GAATGGTACCTGATGTTATAGCAAAATTACATTGGCTGTCAAATTGTGACTAAAGACAATTTTACCCTCCCATGTGAGTACCACGTGACCATATTTAACGACAAGTTAACATCCGTTAGCGCTAGGTACTGTCAGTGTGCGTTTTTGCATAGCATGGGTACGTCTCGGGTAATTTTTAAAAACAGGGTACTGCCAGTGTGATTTCGCTATAACGACAGGTACCATTCTTGTAATTTACCCTATAATTTAATAACACGTATACCCGTGTAATGCGACGGTGTGATGGTGGCGGCAGTGGTGGTGGCTGCGGTGGTGGTGGCGGCGAAGGGTGGTGGGGAAGGCGGTGGTGGTGTGGTGGTGAATGTAAAAGTAATTGATATAGAAGGGGATAATGTAGTTACTTTAAGGATTGTGTGATCTATATTGTAACTTATTTCATTAAGGGAATTATAGGTATATTAGATGGAGATGTTTGAATTAATGAATAGAAATGAGGGGCAAAATGAGAAGATTGGATGACTTTTTTGAAGAAAAAAAAGGGAGAAGTTTGTTTTTTTTTATTAAGGAGTCAGATGGAAAAGAAATACTGTGACTTATTTTTTTAAGTATTATTTACTGTACAATTAGTTATATTATGTATTTCTAAATTTTAAAAAAATTCATTTATTTTTTTGATTTATTTAATGTTTTCAAACATGTATTTAGTAAGCACAAGCTAAAAAAACCTTATATTATAGAAAGTTAAATTGGGTTAAGTGGGAATCGGTTTTGGCTTGCAAGGCTCATGGAGGAATTGGCCTGGGATCTTTGGACGCACTAAATCAAGCCTTATTACTTAAATGGAAGTGGAGGTTTGCTTCTAACAACTCTGCTTTGTGGGTTTTGGTGATTAACAACATTTATAAAACCGCGTCCTTTCGAGATTGGGCGGTTTATGAGAGGAAAAAACCTGGAGTATGGCATTCGATTCTTGAAGTTGTGGCTCAGCTTGTTCCTTTTCATTCTTTTGCTATTAAGGTGGGGAATGGTGTTAACACTTCGTTCTGGAATGATTCTTGGAATGGTAATATTCCTTTGGCCACTAGGTTCCCTCGTCTTTTCATGCTTGAACAAAACAAACAAGCTTCGCTGTGTGAAAGGTGGATGGATAAATCCCTGGTCTCGGCTTGGAGAAGACCCGTTAGAGGAGAACGAGATACATAACCTTCTTGAGCTCTTGAATACGGTTAATCTTATCGAGTCAGAAGATAGATGGATTTTTGGTACTTCAAATATTACTGAATTCTCGGTTAAAGAGGTACGAGCTTTGATTGATAAGAGTTTGTTGCCTTCTGTAGCTCCGAGTACAAGATGGAACAAGAACGTCCCTCATAAAGTTAATATTCTTGCATGGCGGATTTTTCGAAATCGGATTCCTACTAGATCAAATTTGGACGCTAAAGGGATAGATATTAATACTGTTTTATGTCCTCACTGTAACAGCAATGTTGAAACTTCTGATCACATTTTTGGAACGTGTGGTGTGGCGGTTCGTGTATGGAATTCAATTTTTAAGTGGCTGCAAAATCCTCATCAAAGTTTTAATGGGCCGAATGATTTGCTGAATAAGATTGATATGTTAAATAATTCTATGGAAACAAAGTGTCTCATTGAAGCAATCGTATTTATCACTTGATGGTCGTTATGGAAATTTCGAAACGAGAAGGTTTTTACACCGGGGGTTCAACGGAAGGAGCATTTGGTTGATCTCATTATCGCTCAATCGTATGGTTGGATCTCGAATAGAAACAAGAAGAGAAAAGCGTCATGGGTTGACTGGCTTTCCAACCCTTTATTGTTGTTTTAAATGGTCGTTCCTTGAGACTTATATGGGAATGTATCAAAAACATCACAGAGTGAAAACCGGTGGCGCGGCCTCTATTTGGTGAGGGTTTTTTCTCGTGTCTTGGTGTTACCGTAATTGACACGAGTTTTTTTTCGGACCCTTTTTACTTTCCTCGCAGTTCAAGTCTCGAGATGTATTTAGATTGAGTCATGTTCGGTCTAAATATCGTTGTAATTGTACCTTTGTATTTTGTGGTTTTCTAGTTACTTGCTAGAAGCCTTTTATATATATTTTATTTTCTTGCCTTAAAAAAAAAAACCTTATATTACATGAAAGTTTCAATGTATAATATATTTTTTAAAAACATAAGAAAGAATTTAACAGAATCATAATTATCTTTGGTTATATCTTTATTCCATGATACTAATTACAAAAAGTCATAGAATCGATTAACGATTCCAACTATTTACATACACACATCTTAACCATCACCAAATGCTTTAGTGGCAAAAAGACCTCTTTCCTCACAAGAGGTCAGGGGTTCGAGTCCTACCCTAAGCATATTTGGGGTGGTCACAGGTATTTAATTTCCACCTATGGTGGGACTGGGTGAGTTTTCCTCTCCAGATCTCTGGATGATAGGGGTTTCTCATCGAGGGGTTTAAATTGGGGGCAAGGGGGCTCTCTAGCACAGATCCGGTTAAGATAACGTATGCTAGACCTTCCGATATTCGCGAGTAATCCACACATTTAAGTAATTTAAATTAAATTACTTAAAGCAAACAATGTTTTGATAATGTGTGGGCTAGAATTGAAGATGGTAGTTAATATGAGTGGTTTTCTTTTTAATGTGTGGTGGGAAACAAACACCACCTCCCGAAATTCCATAAATCAGCCTTCTTTCTCCCATGGGACCGTTAGCCCTTTTTATGTTTGAAAAAATGAATACTTTATGGAGTAATTCTTTATTTGATTTCCTTACGCTCTATTCATTTAACTAGCGAATACGGGCGCAATATAACAAGATTAAATATTTTTTGGACATTGTTTAATAATTTTTATAGTGGTTTGTCTTAACTTCGTAAGTGTAATAGTATAAAAGATAATATTACGATGAATTAAAAATTATATTATTTTTTTTTCATAATTAAGAATTATAAAATATAAGTTATAATAAATTAAATTGATAATAAAGATAATGTGGGTATTTTAGGGGAATGAGTGATAGAGTAGTAATAGATGAAAGAGGTAAATAGATATATCAAGTTCTTTTATGAAAAAGGAAAGAGATAAATGTTTTATAATAAATTATAGATAAAAATTCTAAATTTAATGTATATTACATTATAAAGCATTTAAGTGAAATCTTAAAATTTATTTATTTAAAAAAAAAAGGATAGATCGACGGGAATTCTTTGATCCCATTTACCATATTGGTACCTGCGAAACCTCAACTTTTAGGTACACAATTTTTTCTATTTTATCCTTGCATTTATTATAAATTAAAAAATAAAAAATTAACATAACAATAAATGTAAAAAAAATTCAAATAAAAAATCAACTTTGTAGCTTCAAGTTTTAGCCATATGTCTTTAATGCATTACACGAACACACTTGTAGTTATTTATAAGTCAAATATTGCACTCCATCTTATATTCCAATTTTAATTTAATGTTGGTAGACAATAATAATAAGATAAAAGAGTAGTATTCAAGCGTATCGAAATCAAGCATCTACACCACCCTTAGAAAGAGGAAGTTGGATAGAGAGGACCGAATCCCCTACTATCAGCACCATGGTTCATTATCTGATGCGATGGAGAAAACAATTCTTATTTTGGCACTTATACATGGTAGCAGCCACAATTTTTCTTATACCTCAATCTATGCCTCTTTTCATACTCATACCCGCACATAATAATGAATTTTATCTCTTTGATAGGGATGCTAACAATTTTATAGGAGGTACTTTAGCTCTTGCGCAATAATATATTAAGAGGCTTTTAAGTTTTAACTTATTTCACAATGCCTGAATTGAGTTAAATGGTGTAAGCTCTAGGTATGAGGTCTTATTGCAATGATTTCTTACTTTCATTGATCAGTAATGTTTTGATCAGAAGCATTATTGTTCTTAGAATCGGGATATGTTATTCATTCAACAAAAATTATCGTTGGGTATTGTTAAAAAGAAGTCAAAGTATAATTCTTATGGTAGATTATCAAAAATTGTCCGTAACTGCCCGTTTGGATGTCACTGTGGATTCCCGAACCATCTAACAACTAACTTGTTGTTAAAAAAATAATAATAATAACTCCTATGGTAGATTTAACAAAACATGTACTAATTATTAAAATTTTTATATCAGGTAAACTTTTTCTTTACGGTATTTAAGGTTTTGCTTATTGTTGGTTCAAATGTGAATTTCTTAATGATAGGTGAGTATACATGATATTTTGAAAGTAAAAAGGGTATGTATAAAATTAACTCTATGTAGGGAGGTCTCAACCATTTCTAAAGAAGCGAACTATGAAATGGAATCTCATTGGTTAAAAATTACATACTCGATTATACTAAAATTTGGACATATTTTTGGCTTACTTGTTTACAACTCGGTGTCAAAAGTAAAAAAAAAAAAAAAAAAAAAAACCCTCAAAAGTATATTCTGATTTTTTTATTTATTTTTGGATAAAAAATAAACTTTATGTATGGCCAAGATGTTCTTATGTGGGCCGAAGTTATCTGGTCACGGACACGGAGAGGCCAGTGTGTATTGATTTTTACAAACACAACAGATAGTAGTGACCCCGTATGAATGATAAAGATAATTAACTGATTCATGTTGGAATCATTTCTAGTTAAATTAGCTTAAAAGACATAATATTTCTAGCTGTGTTTGTTCTAGCTTAATCTTGCCTTTTGTACCATAGCTGATTCGATGATCGACAAAAAGATGATCCACAAAAAGAGGTCTCAAAATCTTGACAAGCCATTCTTGTCCACAAGGATGTTGAAAAAAACCATTCAAAGAAGCATACAGATCTTAGGTTAACCACCTAACCGGATGTCATTCAATTTTGTTCATTTGGTTAACCTAACCGAGAGAAAATATTTAATATCGGTTCACCAATTTAGTGTCGTGGTAAATTGAAATTGAAATATCCATAATGTAATTGTAGTTATTCGGCCATGTTTGCTTGAACTTGTCTTGGTATTCTTCTTTAGTTATTTGACTATTTGAATTATTCTTGTGTTTATTTTTATTAACTAGATATATAGCATTTGTACTAAAATGTTTGTTATAGTTTTTAATGTCAACTTAAATTTGGAATACCAATAATTGAAATTGATGTTTTTTTTTCTCACGATGCAAAAAATGTAGAAGGTAGCAAGATGCTTGTACCATCCAAACTTTAACATGTATAGTCATAACCATGTAACCAGAGCCCAAAAAAAACACACAAGAATTATTACATGGATGGATTTTGTATCAAGCTGGTCGAATTAAGCTGCAAATACGACATTCAGTCATTGGACGAGAATTCGTTTACTCAGGACGGATATAAATGAGGCAGGCTGTCAGTCGAAATTGATGAAAAAGGTGAAATGAGAGTTTATTATACAAGATTTAGGAAATAATACAAGTGCTTGTTGCATGATCAAACTTGCACACTAAAAAAAGATTACAAATTCCCTGCTAACTTCTTCATTCTGTTATTAACACTGCCTTATATACCATCCAATTGGGGACGCGAAGCTGGAGAGGGTACATTATTGGTTCAGATAAGATATTAAATAATGAGAGCGGGTTTGACCATGAGAAATGCCGTCATCTTGCTTTGTTATAAGATGATTTCATGTTGAACACTAACATTCAGAGTCTTGTTAGGAAGGACAATGCAATTGATTACCACTACTTCATCTTCAACATTAACAGCTTCACCTGGATTTTTTACCATCAATTTCTTATTAATCAAAAAAGTGGAACTTGGCTTTTAGAGTCAAAGCTTGACTATTTGAACTCTGGAGTTTTAAGATTAAATTTATAAATCTAATCAAGCATTTTCTTAAATGTATGATTTGATACCATGAGTAATCATTTAGAGGGTGTTTGGGATTGCATTTTGGCCAGGAGTATCTGATTCTTGTGTATGTAAAATACACATAATCAGAAAAAGGGCCAACAGATCATCTGAAAAAAGCTTGACCCGCTTTTTAAAAACATAGTTTTGCAAACGTAAAAATTTGGTTTACAAACGCAATCCCAAAACACCCCCATTATCGTATCTTTTTCTATAAGGTTAACAAATGAAAGATTATATCGTACCAAGGATTGTCACGCCAAGCTTTGCATTGTGATCTCCTTCAGCCTGTACACGTGACCACCGTCCAATAGAACATTTCCAACCAACAATTGAATGAATAACAACTGCATTTTCCTGTGATCACATAAATAATGACGTTAAGCCACATATGGAATCTTTTAAGCCCGAGGGTCCAGTGGTAACTGATATACCTTGATTTCAACATCGTCAAGAATGATACAGTTGATCAGCCGGACACCAGCTCCTATACGTGCATTGGCAGATATCGAGACATTTGGACCAATCTGTGCAAATTATGAATCAATATGGCAGGAAGTTAATCACGCTATCCACAAAGATGTGTCACAAAAACTAGATGTGGCAATTTCAACCATTTACTTATGAATGAGCCGATTGACGTTAACATTCAAATGGACCAAAACATGTAGCGAACGGGCCAAATGTATCCCAAGTGTATTTCTAATGCATAAATCCTCGTAAATCATTTAGTTCGAAACTTCAAATATAATATTACTATTAAAATAATACAGTATATGTACACATAATTACACACTCCTATTGCTAAAGAGACTGAGCCCATAACCAACAAAAGTTACCCGTTTGACCCTTTACCCAATCCACCTGACCCGCCCATTTTGCCATCTTTATGCGGAGTCCGCAGAAATGCAAATAAAAAAAGGGGGGTTAACAGTTAACTTATTCCAATTTCATATCTAGTAAACTTGAATATAAAAAATTAAAAATAGTGGATATAGTCATGATTCGGTGGGTCATGCCACTTACTTTATTTTTACTAATTTCTAACCTTTACACCACATTTCATTAGCCTAATTGCAGATAGGAATATTTAGTTGACTTGCTATTATTCATGATAACACTATAACTCATATACTATGATGAGCCTGTAAAACAGAGGCCCATTTACCTTTGCTGTTGGATGAACTTTTGCTGACGGGTGAATATAAACATCACCGATTATGGCGACACTCTTTGAACCATCTCCTTCAGTCAAAAGATGGGACGAGGTGTGGCGAAACATAGAAAGATATAAGCCAGAGCATTTCAAAGACATTCTGCATAAGTGTGAACAAGGAATGATTACCTTGTAAAGAACTGGCTTGATCTATGGCTGAAATAAAGGATTTAAAATGAGACGCCACTTACCCAGGTGTTTTTATTTGTTCCCAAAAGTCCATAGTTTCATATGTGTACAACTGCTTCTTTCCTGCAAGTGGCGATAATATATCTTGGTCCAATCTTACAAACTCTGCAGGAAGACTCCTGTCAGATGTACTTGTATCAGGACAGATGTTGGAAAACAAAATTATAGTCATTAAATATTTGTATTTATTAAGTCATCAATCCATAAGTGTAAAAAAGGTGTAAGAACAGAAGAAGGGAAAAAAATCTGGTCATTCTTATGATCCTAGGTCACTGCTTTAGTACCTTGTTGCAGATTGTAGGGCTTCAAAGCTGGATTGACGTCTTAGGTTAGCTACAAGGCAGTTAAAAAATAGATTCAAGGTTATATGATACGATGATATGTCACCAAATAACTACATAAAATTAAATTTTAAAAGTATATGGCAATGTTACAAACAGTAACTTTTGCATAGGTAATTCCTTATAATTCACCTCTATCTTTTCGTTGTGTAGATACACCCTGAATGGCAGTAAAGATCTCTGGTGTAAATACATAAACACCACAATTTATTCGGTCACTGACCTGTAAATCATATATTGTATTAGACCCAGTGAGTAATAAAAGCTGATGCAAATAATGACTTCACTCAAGCACGTACAAAAGTTTCAGGTTTCTCTGTATAATGCAGCAATTCATTGGAACTAGAATCAGCTACCAGTTCTCCAAATTGGTCTGCTGATTCAGGGGAGACCTGCACCGCAAGGTAGAACACAATGCCAAGTAAGAAAAAAAAAATCCTGAACAAATGGTTTCTATTTGCCAATGATTTTTTTGAAAACTATACCAACCTTAATTACGAGGATTGTTCCCATCCCACCATATCTTTTATGAGCCTCTATGATAATATGAAGTATATATCAGCAAAACTCATTTATACATTCAGTTTTAATATCAACATTTGACAAGTCAAGAAAAGAAGACGTACCAAGCATCTCAGTTAATGGGAAACTACAACAAACATCACAGTTCAGCAAGAAGATATGTGACTGTCAGGAAAATAATACAGTGCCACGTTAAAATTCTTGATCACTTGGTATGAAATTCGGAAAATGGTATTTTCTTTCACATTCTTTTTTTCTTTTTTTTTAGTGAAGACAATAAAAAATCAGAAGGGCGAAGGTTAGAACCGGGTTATCTTCCATGATAAGATCTCTGAAATTGTATAATCCACCAGCAGACCCATGTGGCTTGTCCTCTTTCAAGTATCTATTTCAGGATGATACAAAAGCAAAACACAATTACAATACATAAAAAAAAAAAAAAAGTAAAAATTGAGGTCGACCTTAGCATTATAAAAAAGAAAGGCAAAGTATCAAGACGAAGAAGATTCAAAAATTACCTGACAGGGACTTTCAGCTCATTAGAGATGGAGGACACATATAGGGCAAACTCACGCTCCTCGTAAAAGCCAACAAGATAAATCTGTGCTAGGTTCGGTATCTATAACAGAAAGTATTCAAGTGTTATATGTTTTAACCATTAACCTTTGTTACAATGATTTAAATTTTACATTTTTCAATTAAAAGGCTAAAGTAGCGATATTTTTTGGCTGTTCTATTGAGTATATAACATAAAGCATACCCTTTTACAGGCAGAGATTGGATGATGAACCATTGGCTGTCCTGCCAACGGGAAAAGTGGCTTTGGAATATTCAGTGACAACGGCCTGAATCGAGTACCTAACAGACAACAAAAAAAATACATCCAACATGAATTACAATAAACAAAAAGAATAAGATTCAAGAAGTCATTCTTAAATTAAAGTTCCAACAAATATATATCCATTCCAACTAACTAGTATAATAATTTATAACTCTCTCCCCTTTTCAAAATCAAGTTCCATTTTAAGATCCGAATAATCAATAAACTTTAAAATAAGAACATGTAAGATACACACTCATATTACATATAGACGGGAAAAAAAAAAACTAGATTTACATTTATACATCTCAAATATGTGTGGGAAAACGGATGCATATTTATAAAAAAAGTAAGAAAAAAAACCCCCCCAAAGATGCACAATTTCAGATGCAAAGCGCGGAATTGTGTATAGATGTGTTTTTTTTTTTTCAAAATATATGCATTTTTAAAAGTGTGCATCCAATTTTTCTTCACAAACATGAGATGTAGGAATGTGAATCTAGTGATTTTATCGTGTGAATATGATGCATTGTAAATGTTGTTATTTAGTTGAATATGTACACACACACACACACACACACATAATCTAAGGCTGATGGATCTTAAAGCAAAATTCAGATAAAAAAAAAAAGAGAAGAAGTTATAATATGAACAAAGATGATAATAATATTAGAAAATGGAAAAATATGTGATAGCAATTGAAGTGAGTATTTTAGAAGAAAAAAAAGGGGGGAATTGGACCTTTAGTGGGGCCACCAACCATGATCACAGCAACAGCTCTTTCATCATCAACATCTGAGCTCATTATTCCCATTTCTAGTTGTGTGTTGTACGATGATAGATATAGATACTATATAGATCTGTCTGTCTGTCTGTATGTATAGCAGCAGCCACAAATAACTAACTTTTATATTATTATTAATATTATGAATGAATGAATGAATGAAAGTCACAAGTATAAAAATACAAATTGGCGCTAACCAAGCAACACAATATAGAGACTGAATAATGAAATTTGGAAGATGTGATGTGATTGTACTCAAAATGTGATTCAGAAAAAGATGAATTGAATTGAATTGTAGACAGAGTACGGAGTACCTATCTATCTATCTATCTATCTATCTGAGGAGGAGGAGGAAGAGGGTGGGATGAATGAATGGTATCTCTATCTGTATCTGTATCTGATATATATTGGGAGGGACCCTCTCCTCCAATCAGCATAAGCCGACACTCTGGGTACATATTCATTACTTACATTACATCCGCGCAATAGAAATAAATTAAAGTGTGTTTAATTTTATAAATATAAAATTATTATTTTTATAATTTAGGTAATTATCTTAATGGAAAATTTTGACTAAATGTTAATGAAAAAAATATAAATTAACGTTTATCTTATAGGGTAAATTAGTAATTTCGTATTTTAAAACCTAAAAAAGAAAAAAATGTAAACTCTTTATAATATAAAGGTAAATGGATGTGGTTTTGTTTCATCACGTGCAGTCTAATAAGATGTTCGGTTTCAAACTTTTTTTTTCAACATACTTTAAAATCATTAACTATATTGTTTAAAAGCTTTTTGATTTTATATTCCAATAATGATAATATTTAAGATCGGTGTTATTGCATACTTAATAAGTTGTATACAACAACAACAACAATCGATACTCAATACCGCATAAGTGGTGTTTGAGGGAGGTAAGATGTAGGCAGACCTTACCCCTACCCAAAGGTAGAGAGGCTGCTTCATAAGGACCTCCGGCCAAAGTGGAGAAGAATAATAAAGTGCAGGGGTAGGGGAACATACCTAGCTGTTGAGTAACGCGTAGCTTCATTTAGAGTAGATTATAGGAACATACTTAATAAGTTGTATAATATCGTTAAATAAATACTTAGATAAAATTGAGATTAATGTAAAATGAGTGAGTTATTTTCAGAACCCTTTTAAAAAAAAGAAAAAAAAGAACGTGAGAACCAATCATGATCATTGATCTTAAATTTCATAAAATTCCATCTAATTCATTAAAAAACTTTTATCTCAAGAACCGTACATCGTTTGACGGAAAAAAAGTACGGGTAGTCTTAAAATTTCGTCCTCTTTCAATAGAGATGCGACTCGATATATTTTTGATGACTTTTTAATTTTCGTGTTCTTTTTTTGTATTTACATATGTGTAAGTTATATACCTTATACATGTGAAAGTAAGATATCTAAATAAAATTAGTTCATTTACACATGTGTAAGTTAACCGAAAATTGTGTTTCGAACCGGCCTCCGCCCTTAGTGGGGGTGATAGGTCATAAGGGGTGATATGTCATATACTTATATGGGGTGATCGGTGATGGGGTGATCTACCTGACGGGCTCCGCCCTTAGCCGCTATGGTTCCGCTATGGACTGACGGACTATGCCCTTGGCCACCACGGTTCCGCCATGGATTGACGGGCTCCGCTTTTAGCCGTTATTGTTGCATAGATATGATCATTTTATTAATTTACATATGAAAACAAAAGGTTTTACACGTGTAAGGTATATAACTTACACATGTATATTTACAAAAAAAAATAATAAAAAATTAAAAAGTCGTCAAAAATACATCGAATCACATCTCTAATGAAAGATGACGAAATTTTAAAACTACTAATATTTTTTTTTCCGTCTAACGATGTACGATTTTTAAGATAAAACATTTTAAATGAATTAGATAAAACTTATGATTTATCAAAATTAATAGCTAGGATTGATTCTCCTATTATTTTTGTTTTAAGAGTTCTTAAATAACTTCCTCTGATGTAAAATCCATTGTATAGATATCACATATGAATATTACTTTCCAGATGCATATGCATAGATACCAGTTTTGATAGGATAAACGAATTGAATATCCCATCCATTAAAGTGGAAAAAATCGATACCATTGTTTTATGAATTATAGCAATAATATTTTCTTTATTGAAACAGTATAACTCATGTTTTTTAGTTATTTTTAACTTAGATCTATCAACTCCATCTAGACAAGACGCATATAATTAGGAATACAAAAATTATTATTATTATTATTATTATTATTATAAGGTGAAAAAAGCTGCCCTTTACTTCAACACCAAGAACACCACCACATGAAATTGCATCACATTCACCTAAATTGACTTACCCGCTACCAAAATACACACCACACGATAATAATAATAACTTGGTTAAATAAAATATCCATCTTCAATTATTTTCATTAATTCAACTTTAAGCAAACTCAATCCTTCACCTATCACATAAAACCAAAACAAGAAACACGAATCACAAGTGCCCGATGATCATCCTTGCGTTTCGAGTTGCCCTTGATAATGGTACACTGGATATTTCTTATCTTAAAGCTTAGGAGATGGGGGTGTATACCAACCCCATGGATCGTTAGAGATATAGCGAGTCACCTGCTTTACGCTCAAGTAGTTATCAAGTCCCCTGAGACAGAATTGCCAGTCATAAGATAAAAAAAATTGGTAATTCTTATAAAATGTATGAACTTTATAAAAAAGTTTACCATTCTCCTAGTTCACGGCCAAAACCACTACGCTTTTTGCCACCCCATGGAGCTTGTGAGAAACATGGCTGCGAGCAGTTCACCCAAACAATACCTGCATCAAAAGCCTGCACAACATCACATAAGTTCATGAACACAATTTAAAAGGGTATAACAAATAGAATTCTACATTAGTTACAAATGAATCATTATAACTGCATGGTCTGCATTTGCTGGCTCGTTAATCATTCAAGGAAATTTTGTACTAAGTTTCTATTACCTTTGTAAGACGATCACACCGGTTCAAGTCGTTGGATATTACAGCAGAGCCCAAACCATAACTGTTAAAAGAACATATGTTGTTTAGAAAATTGAGAAATAGCAGAAAAACTGGTCAGATAGCTATTTCGAGAAAGAATTAACTCACTGGGTGTCATTTGCTAATTCGATTGCTTCTTCTTCCGTTGAAAATGTTTTAACGCAGAGAATAGGTCCAAAAACTTCATCTCTCCAAATTTGCATGGACCTGGTAACGTCACTAATGATGGTTGGCTCAATATAGAAGCCACTTTTCAAATGCTGATACATATATCGTAAATATATGTCAGGTAACAAATTGAATGGAGAAATTAAGGAGTCTGATTTAAGATAAAAAGACTCACCTGGGGACGTTGCCCTCCAGACAAAATAGTAGCACCTTCACTTTTGGCTGTTTCAACAAACTTCAACACCTTCTCATACTGAAATATTGAATAATGTAGAGATCAGTCATTTGCTAAGATGTATGTGAGATTTGCAAATTTTAATTGCGAATCAGACTTGAAAGAAATGGTAAACAATTAATTTCTTACCTGTCCACTGCTGACCAAGGGTCCAAGCCTACAACCTTCCTCCAATGGATCTGAAATCTTGATGTTTTTAGCCCACTTCACAAGCTTGTCTAAAAACTCCTTGGCTATACTTTCCTGTAATATCAACATAATCATAATTATAAGTCAGTAAACATATTGGTTGGGACTGAATCTATATGTTTTTCACCTTTTAAAACGAAAATCACATTGAACTACCAATATATACTTACATGCACTATAAGACGAGAAGTTGCACTGCAGATTTGCCCATTTGTCCAGAAGCAACCAAAGAGTGTCCACTCAACAGCTGTTGGATAGAAGGCAAAAACGTATCGTTACATCAAACGAAATTATATCAAAATCGATTTACAAAAAAAGGTTGAAATATTAACAGACTAACAGCATGGTCTATTACATGCAAAGTTAAAACACATATTGCAAGGATGAACAACATTTATGCTTTAAAGAACATACCTTTATCAATGTCAACATCATCAAAAACAACTATTGGACTCTTTCCACCAAGCTCAAGTGTAACAGGCTGCCAAGTACAAGGAAAAGAAATTTAAGGCTTAATTCAGTGGTCACATTCAATGTAGACCATCGTTCTAAATCAGAGGAGTAATTTTAGACTTAATTCAGTGGTCACTATATCAAGAGCCTCACTCACTATTCTTTTATCCATTTTCGTATAAAGGTACTTTCATGCCTCATTTGACTTTTAATTCGGTGATCACATCATCTAATGTGGATTCTTTCCTAAATCAATAACTATTTTTGATGTCTCTTTAGAAAACTAAATTAAGAGTTTCATTCATTCTTTTCTCGATTTTCAAGGAGAGGGTACTTTCATGCTTCAAATAAAAAATGGTACCCCAAACAAGTTAGCGTCAAACTCAAACCCAACATGGTTATTTTTAGAGGTGGTAAGATGGGCGGATAGCAGACTAACTGACCATTTTTAGTACGATCCAAAACTAATGGGGCCGGGTTGGATTGACCCACAAACACTTTCTTTGTCCAATTTTTTTAAGAAATATATAATTATATAATCCGTTAATTTTGATTGCAAAACAATATCATTACATTACGGATCTGAGTCTTTAAATAAAATAATTTAGAAAGTTGATACTTGTATCAAGAGATTGTGGGCGAATTTCAAGTTTCAACCCTTTTGACATGTTAACCTTTTAGCAAAAGTTTTTGTTTTGACAAGTTTGAGATAAAAGTTATACAACACAATCCAAATCTACCCGTTCATGAGTAAATGGGTTGAAAATGCCACCTCTAGTTATTTTATTATTGATAGGAATACCTTGACATTTTGAGCTGCGGCAGTCATAATCTTGCTTCCTGTGGCACTGCTTCCCGTAAATGCAATCTGTTTCAGAACCATACCATTATTGGAAAGTGGTTTTGTGTTACAAAAGTGTGAAATATATTAAACCAAAAGATGAAGAGTAGAATATGAAAGCAACGCCAATTATACCTTATCAACATCAGGATGAGAAGCCAAAGGAGCACCCGCTTCTGTCCCCAATCCAGTCAGAATGTTGAGAACGCCAGGGGGAAGCCCCACCTCCCTGCATACTTCGCCTAATTCCAGGCAAGTACTGGAATTGAATAGCAAATGATTAGTATTAATACAGGTTAACAAGCAAATGCAGAAATAAGAATAGCAAACAATAAATATACAACTTACAGAGATGCAAGTTCTGATGGCTTAAGTATTGCAGTACACCCAGCTGCCAGGGCAGGTGCAACTTTCCATGTAGCCATCAGCAATGGGTAATTCCTATAGAGAATAAATATAACAGAATTCAAATAAAATATATATAACAATAGAATAGCCTATGAATGCATGCAATTCGACTAAAAAAGTCAACAACTCTGAATGATTTGAGAAAGAGTACCATGGAGTAATTAGCCCAACAACACCAATAGGTTCCCTAAGGACATGACATTTAAATGTATCCATTGGAAGTTCAATAGGTGCTTTTTGCTTTGCATCTAATGCTTCAGCAAGATCAGCATTATATTCGAAACATCCAGCAACATCATCCTGAACGAGAAAAGATATATTAGTTGGCTGTACTTTCACTAAGAATAAATTAGCAATACCGATTATGTTGAATGCACATACTATATCCCATGCTGCTTCATCAAGTGGTTTTCCACAATCAATAGCTTCTAGTTTTGCAAATTTATCTTTTTTCTCAGTTATCTGCACGTAAACGAAAGTTTATAAGCATCACTAAAAACTCAAAAACAAAACAAGCCCAAATTTTTATTAAAAAAAAAAAAAAAAAACTACAAAACCACTAGAAAGCTCAAATAATGTATTCTTTAAAAGAACTGAATGCGTACCTTTGCAGCAATGGCACGCAGATACTTTGCACGATGTGCTCCAGTGGCTGATGCCCAGTCTTTCCCTCCATCTCGTTTAAGAGCTCTACGAGCCGCTTTAACAGCAACATCAACATCCTCAGAGGTAGCAGCTGGAATATCCCCTGCAACACACATATAATAATAGTATAATTTAAGCAAATCAATTAATCAAGACATGCACTTGGTACAAGTGATGCACTTGGTGGGTCAACATATTAAATAAAATTTATATATTTTAAAAATATTTTCGGATTGGCGGGTTGATGTGTTAACCCAAATGGCCAACTTGAACCCAAACCAAAAAGAATCAGGTTGGTGGGTTGACGGGTCAAGAATACACAACCCTAACCCGTTTTTTTTTCCAGATCGGTTTTAAGTCGGGTTTCGTGTTGGATCTTCAAGTATAGCCAGCCCTAATAAGTACTATTTTGGGGTACCCATTGTATGACTACACCTTTGGTGTGTCACAATCCACGAGATTTATACAAAACGTCATCTCCACATAAACATAAACCAGGTAATGTGGCAAATTATATGCTACCACATTAGGTAAAAAAATATACATGTTTCCTAATGAATAAATCACCGGACAGACAACAATAATAGCCGATCATTCAACACAGTGAACACACAGAGTAACAAGTTTTAAAGTAAGATCACATTCTTATGGCGGCTTTTAAATAACACATAAGCTAAATAAATAAAAACTTAAGCTTTTCCCCAAAACACACACACACACTCAAACTTCATAAATATTTTATTTTATATAACAAGTAAATCTCGGTCAGATCATTCACAAATCGATATATACAAAAAGAACAAAAGAAAGTATGATAATCTAAGCACAAATAACCGTATGGAGTATATAAAAAGTTAGTGAAAAATTATTATATGTATACCAACGATGTTCTCAGTAGCTGGATTGATGACAGGGATGCGATTCTTTTTAACAGGCTCTCTCCATTCACCGTCGATGAATAACTGACGACACGGTATTGAGTTGGACATATTAATTAATATTAATATAGCTGTTGAGTGACTGAATTTGAAACTTCAGTTGGCTGTTAATCCTTCCTGGAGACTGATGCCACACCAACGGAAGGGCGATAGATTGTGTAGATCGGGTGTGATTCGTTACACTCTAATTTTTATTTTCTTTATTTTTTTTTTTTTTTTTTTTGGATACAGGTATGTATATATATCGGCTGGATAGGATATACATTGGGGCATGATAAACGAGGATATATACTCGTGAATGATAAATAAATCAAATATTTTTATAATTGATAAATTAAATAGAAGTCATAAAAAATATTAATAATGATTATTTAATTATTAAATATTATCTACCAATAAACTAAAACAGGATTGATGTTTTCTTTAATCGACACATGACGCTTTATTTAAGCGACATGTGTCTTTTTAAATTTATATTTATCCTATTTTTTAGATACCATAAATAATTAAAACTTTTAATTAATTTGATATATAGATATAGATACCTAATATAATTAAAACTCTTATATTAAAAATTCTATTATATTCATTGTTACCATAA